>JARPMJ010009656.1:0-25041 GCA_033366665.1 Phoxinus dragarum
ATTTTTTTTGTTTTCTTGTTGTGATTCTACAGCAAGAATTTCAGTATATTTTTATCAGAACATCAAATGATTCTTAAAACCACCATTTACGCAGTTTGGACTTATGCTATTTTTTACTCCCACACAGACATCAAGAATCAGCATATGAATCTCAACAATGGTGACATGCTTCATGGTGCAATGCATTCTTGGAGCCATGGATAAGTTTCGTATGATGCACCCAGAATGCATTGTACCATGAAGCATGTCACCATTGTTGAGATTCATATGCTGATTCTTGATGTCTGTGTGGAAGTAAAAACCACACAAGTCCAAAATGCGTAAATTGTGTTTTGAGAATCATTTGATGTTCTGATAAAAATGTGCTGGAATTCTTGTTGTAGAATCACAACAAAATGAATAACATATCACCTGAACAAAACTCACGCACAAAATCAGTGTGTTAAACCACTTCATGATGATTATATTTGTATCATCAATCAGCTTATAGCATCTGATTGCTTTTTCTCTTGCTGTTCTCAACATAACAATCAGATACAACTGAGCAGAGAAAAACTAATGCTAATAAGTCAGAGCCCAACTAAAGCAAACGCTGATCACCATAATGGTGGCATCAAACCAAACTATTATTTTCAATAAATCATCAACATCTTAACCTTCTGTAGACGTCTGACAGAAATTAAGTCAACCTGGTTAGTAATAAGTGAAGCTGGTAATGCTGTTTGTTGAGTTGTTTAATCAGATCTTGAGGGATTTAGTGTATTTTATCTTCAGTTGATTTCATCTAAGGCTGTGGCTGGAAGTAGTTGTGTTTCTCTTTCCTTCAGTGATTCTGCTTGTTAACAGCAGGTGTTCATCACTAATGCTCAAACATTATTTAATCAATGAATTATCTCATTAACTCCAACACTGATCAGTGTTACATTTAACAGCCTGTAGTGTGCACACTGAGCAGTGTTCATTTCATCTGGGCAAACCCATGTGGGGCCACCATGGAAACCGAGGACAAAACTGTCTGGGTCCCAGTTAGATAGCCCAGGTCAAACCCATGTGGGCCCCACATGGCTGTGTTGGCTGGGTAAAGTTCGGCCTTTGCTGCCCACTAATCTTTACAATCATTGCGTTGCTCTCGGCATCGCTCGCCGGCCTCGCTACATACATCGGGGCTCCCATAAACATTGTACTGGGCTCACTACCTCAGTTCACTCAGTGGACGGATGTATTATCCCCGTTGTCTGGTCTTCCTCTCGTCGGCTGTATACAAAATCTCGCAGAGAAGGCGGAAATACCAACTCTGCAAATCACCGTTCTCTGGAACATGCCCCACTTGGGGCTCTATCACCAGCTGAAACTTCCTCTGCACCAGCTCAGCCTTCAGTGAAAATGGCTCTAGTAAACGCTAGATCATTATCAAATAAAACATTCATTATGAACAACTTTTTCTCATCTTATGCCTTGGATTTTCTGTTTGTGACTGAAACCTGGTTGAAAACCTGATGATGTTTCGCCTCTGGGTGAACTATCTCATCCTGACTGTTCCTTTTACAGCTCTCCCAGGCCAAAAGGTTCTGGTGGTGGTCTAGCTACAATCTTCAAGAAGTCATTTAAATGTCAACTACTGCCCATAGATACTTTTTCCAGTTTTGAGGCACAACTACTGCACATCGACCTAAATGGTCCTCTAATTTGCATCCTGATTTACAGACCACCCAAAGTCAGCACAACGTTTATCCATGAGCTCTCAGACTTCCTGTCAAATCAAGTGTCACGCTGTGATAGACTGTTGGTTCTGGGGGATTTCAATATCCATGTTTGCTGCCCCTCTAAACCTATGGTTAAAAATTTCATGAACCTCATTGACTCACTCAGTTTCGCACAGTGTGTCTCTTCTCCCACTCACAACCTGGGCCACACACTAGATCTTATCTTGACTCGTGGTCTCTCTATACATTCATGTGAAGTATTTGATGCTGGTATTTCTGATCACTATTCTGTATTATTTGAACCTGCAGTTCCATATGTACAGCCCATCCTTTTTCAGCCTGTGTGCAGCTCCCGTGTTTTTCATGCCACTACTGCAGTAGAATTCTCAACCACCTTTTCTAATTGTGAGGTCTCTATGTCACCTGATATGACCACTGATGAGTTGGTTCTCGTCTTCAACTCTGCCTGTTCTACTGCATTGGATACTGTTGCCCCTCTGAAGCCTAGAAGGCAAAAACCTAAATCAAACTCTCAACCTTGGTTGAATGCCTCTACCCGTGTGGTCCGACGGGAATGCAGGAGGGCTGAACGCAGGTGGAAAAAGGACGGGCTACAGGTCTCTTATCAAATTTTAAAAGATTGTCTTGCCATCTATCAAAAGTCGGTCAGTGATGCAAAATCTCAATATCTTTCAAATTTAATTGCTATGAATGCAAACAGGCCAAAAGTTCTTTTTAAAACTATAAACTCAGTTCTTAATCCAGCCACCTGCCCAGCTCCTGTTGGCAATATCGAGACCTGTACAGAATTCTTAGGTTTCTTTGTACAGAAGATTTTAGATATCACATCTCACCTCTCTCCTTCTGACACGGCTGTTTCTCTCCTGATCTCTCCTTCTAGTAATTTTACTAGTTTTAAACCAGTGTCTCAATCTCAATTAAGTGCATTGATCTCTAAAATGAAATTGACATACTGTCAATCTGATGTACTGCCTGGCCGTTTGCTTAGAGAGGTATTAGACACTATTAGCCCTGCGCTTTTAACTATTATAAACAGTTCTCTGTCTAGTGGGGTTTTTCCTGAGTCTTTTAAACATGCTTCTGTACAGCCTTTGCTAAAAAGACCTAACCTTGATCCATCTGTTCTTAGTAACTACCGGCCAATTTCTAAACTCCCATTTATCTCAAAGGTTTTAGAGAAAGCAGTGCTCTCACAGCTTACTTCTTACTTGGATGCTTTTAACATTCTGGATAAGCTACAATCTGGTTTCAGAGCATTTCACAGTACAGAGTCAGCCTTGCTTAAAGTTACGAATGATCTATTGTTGTCTACTGATTCAGGGTCATCTGTCATTCTGTTACTGCTAGATCTGAGTGCAGCTTTTGACACTATTGACCATGACATCCTCTTGAAACGACTTCAATATACAGTAGGAGTTCAAGGCACGGCATTACAATGGTTTAACTCTTATCTAAAGGGTAGGACGTTTTCAGTGAATATCGGGTCGTTTACCTCACCTTCTGCACCCGTCCTTTATCCCACATAGCAACATTTTGTCGGCCCAGATCCGGCCCACATCTGGCACTAGTGGAATGCGGATCTGGCCCACATGCAGCGTGGAATGACGGCCCTTGGGTGGCCCACTCCTGTTTGCCAGATCTGGGCCACAAGCAGGCCATAGCAATGCCACATGTCAGCCAAGAGCAAAGAAATAAACCAGAACTGGAGCTTATCTGAGCCACAAAACCTGTGTATATTAAATATGAAGTCATTTCAGCCTTAATAAAGTCTGTTAACAAGTAGAATTACTGAAGGAAAGAAGAGAACAGAATAAAAAGACAAGCAGAAACACAAGAACTAAAACTGACTTCAGTCACAGCCTTAGAAGAAATCCACTGAAGAGAAAAGACATTCAATCTGTGAAGATCTCAGCAGAGGAGGATTAACCAACTCCACAAACAGCATTACCAGCTTCACTTATTACTAACCAGACTGACTTTATTTCTGTCAGACGTCTACAAAAGTTTTATTGAGAATTAACAGAGGTTTAACTCTGTTTAATTTGAAGTTACCGTAATGGTGATTAGTGTTTCCATTAGTTGGTCTCTTAACTCTTAAAATCTTTCTAGTTAATTTTGGCTGTTTTGACAGTGTGTTTTTTCAAAAACATTTGCAGCAGCAAAGAAACCTAAAGTGAAACGAGATCAGATGATGATGGTGATCTGTTGATGGTTATATACTAATCATGAAATAGACTGATTCACTAATGTCATTTGACTCTAACAATTGTGTTGTACCATTAAAATATTCATATCTCAAACCCTGTGTTTCTGCCTCATGAGATCTGGCAATATTACAACAATCAGTTAGAAGATTTTAACAAACACGAGGACAAAAATCTGATCAATCATAACACACACAGACATCAATAACCAGCGTATGAATCTCAACAATGGTGACAATTACCTTGCTGCAATGCATGCTGGGTACCAGCATTGGAAAAAACTCCCAGCATGCATTGCAACATGAATAAATTATGCAGCTGAATTGTCCTATTATTTTGTTTAATTCTAAATATTTGCTTTTATTTTGTTTGCTGTTGTTTTTGTTGTGACTTAGTAGATTTTCAGTGCTGTTCTGAAATGATCTGTTTATCTTGTTGATTGTCACCATTTATGAGATTCATACACTGATTGTTGATGTCTGTGTGTGTCATTGCAGGCTAGCTTTTTGTGATTGTGTTTGTTAAAATCTTCTAACTGATTGTTGTAATATTGCCAGACCTCATGCTGCAGTAACACAGGGTTTGTGATGTGCAATCACTAATGGAACAACACAACTGTTATATTCAAAAGACATCAGTGAATCAGTCTATTTCATGATGATTATAAAACCATCAACAGATCACCTTCATCACCTGACCTGATTCACATTAGCTTTCTTTGCTGCTGAAAATGTGTTTGACACACTGTCATAGCAACCATAAAAACATAATAAGATTTAAGAGCCCAACTAATGGAAACACTAATCACCATTACGGTAACTTCAAATTAAACACAGTTAAACCTCTGTTAATTCTCAATAAATCTTTTGTAGACGTCTGACAGAAATAAAGTCAGTCTGGTTAGTAATAAGTGAAGCTGGTAATGCTGTTTGTGGAGTTGGTTAATCCTCCTCTGCTGAGATCTTCACAGATAGAATGTCTTTTCTCTTCAGTGGATTTCTTCTAAGGCTGTGACTGAAGTCAGTTTTAGTTCTTGTGTTTCTGCTTGTCTTTTTTTTCTGTTCTCTTCTTTCCTTCAGTGATTCTACTTGATAACAGGCTTTATTAAGGCTGAAATTACTTCATATTTAATATACACAGGTTTTGTGGCTCAGATAAGGTCCTGTTCTGGTTTATTTCTTTGCTCTTGGCTGACATGTGGCATTGCTATGGCCTGCTTGTGGCCCAGAACCGGGCAACAGGAGTGGGCCACCCAAGGGCCGTCATTCCACGCTGCATGTGGGCCAGATCCGCATTCCACAAGTGCCAGATGTGGGCCGGATCTGGGCCGACAAAATGTTGCTATGTGGGATGGTGTTCCCCAGGGTTCTATTCTTGGCCCTTTGTTGTTTTCACTATACATGCTTCCCCTGGGCTCCATTCTCCAGAAACATGGCATAAACTATCACTGCTATGCCGATGACTTACAACTTTACCTTCCAATCAAACTTGAAAATGATCTCTCTATACAACGCCTTCTCTCATGTCTTGATGAAGTGAAAATTTGGATGGCGAACAATTCACTGCAACTAAACACTGACAAAACTGAGGTGCTTCTGCTAGGCCCCCGCTGCACTCAACACTACTCTGACAAGTAAGTTAGGCTCCCTTAGTGATAGCTTACGACCCTATGTAAAAAATCTAGGGGTCCTTTTTGATCCTTCACTACATTTTGACAAACAGGTGAACATGGTTGTAAAGAGTAGCTTCTTCCACCTCAGATCTGTTGCGAAGGTAAAACATTTTCTTTCTCAAAAAGACCTTGAAATTGTCATCCACGCACTAATCTCTTCTAGACTAGACTATTGTAATTCTCTGTATGTCGGTCTTCCTCAAAGCACTCTATCTCGGCTTCAGATGGTCCAAAATGCGGCAGCCAGACTACTGAAAGGAAAAAAAAAACGGGAGCATATCACTCCTGTTCTTGCTTCATTGCACTGGCTCCCTATCAAATTCAGAGTTGATTTTAAGGTCCTTCTTTTTGTATATAAGAATCTACAGAAATCAACCCCGGATTATCTCTGTGAACTTATCCAGCCATATACAACCTCTAGGTCATTAGACTAGAAGTAAAATTACTAGAAGGAGAGATCAGGAGAGAAACAGCCGTGTCAGAAGGAGAGAGGTGAGATGTGATATCTAAAATCTTCTGTACAAAGAAACCTAAGAATTCTGTACAGGTCTCGATATTGCCAACAGGAGCTGGGCAGGTGGCTGGATTAAGAACTGAGTTTATAGTTTTAAAAATAACTTTTGGCCTGTTTGCATTCATAGCAATTAAATTTGAAAGATATTAAGATTTTGCATCACTGACTGACTTTTGATAGATGGCAAGATAATCTTTTAAAATTTGATAAGAGACCTGTAGCCCGTCCTTTTTCCACCTGCGTTCAGCCCTCCTGCATTCCCGTCGGACCACACGGGTAGAGGCATTCAACCAAGGTTGAGAGTTTGATTTAGGTTTTTTGCCTTCTAGGCTTCAGAGGGGCAACAGTATCCAATGCAGTAGAACAGGCAGAGTTGAAGACGAGAACCAACTCATCAGTGGTCATATCAGGTGACAAAGAGACCTCACAATTAGAAAAGGTGGTTGAGAATTCTACTGCAGTAGTGGCATGAAAAACACGGGAGCTGCACACAGGCTGAAAAAGGATGGGCTGTACATATGGAACTGCAGGTTCAAATAATACAGAATAGTGATCAGAAATACCAGCATCAAATACTTCACATGAATGTATAGAGAGACCACGAGTCAAGATAAGATCTAGTGTGTGGCCCAGGTTGTGAGTGGGAGAAGAGACACACTGTGCGAAACTGAGTGAGTCAATGAGGTTCATGAAATTTTTAACCATAGGTTTAGAGGGGCAGCAAACATGGATATTGAAATCCCCCAGAACCAACAGTCTATCACAGCGTGACACTTGATTTGACAGGAAGTCTGAGAGCTCATGGATAAACGTTGTGCTGACTTTGGGTGGTCTGTAAATCAGGATGCAAATTAGAGGACCATTTAGGTCGATGTGCAGTAGTTGTGCCTCAAAACTGGAAAAAGTATCTATGGGCAGTAGTTGACATTTAAATGACTTCTTGAAGATTGTAGCTAGACCACCACCAAAACCTTTTGGCCTGGGAGAGCTGTAAAAGGAACAGTCAGGATGAGATAGTTCACCCAGAGGCGAAACATCATCAGGTTTCAACCAGGTTTCAGTCACAAACAGAAAATCCAAGGCATAAGATGAGAAAAAGTTGTTCATAATGAATGTTTTATTTGATAATGATCTAGCGTTTACTAGAGCCATTTTCACTGAAGGCTGAGCTGGTGCAGAGGAAGTTTCAGCTGGTGATAGAGCCCCAAGTGGGGCATGTTCCAGAGAACGGTGATTTGCAGAGTTGGTATTTCAGCCTTCTCTGCGAGATTTTGTATACAGCCGACGAGAGGAAGACCAGACAACGGGGGATAATACATCCGTCCACTGAGTGAACTGAGGTAGTGAGCCCAGTACAATGTTTATGGGAGCCCCGATGTATGTAGCGAGGCCGGCGAGCGATGCCGAGAGCAACGCAATGATTGTAAAGATTAGTGGGCAGCAATGGCTGAACTTTAGGGTTCAGATGGTGCAGATCCAACGACGAATAAAAAGTCATGTCATAAAAACCCCACCGACAAAAAGGCAACAAAGTTTCTTGAGACAGCGCGGAAAAATAAAAGGAAGCAGATAAAAAAGTTACGGGCAATAAAAAGAGGATGATCCCAGATAGCAACACTGTTTCGGCCCAGATCCGGCCCACATCTGGCACTTGTGGAATGCGGATCTGGCCCACATGCCGCGTGGAATGACGGCCCTTGGATGGGCCGCTTCTGTTTGCCAGATCTGGGCCACAAGCAGACCATAGCAATGCCACATGTCAGCCAAGAGCAAATAAATAAACCAGAACTGGACCTTATCTGAACCACAAAACCTGCGTATATTAAATATGGAGTCATCTCAGCCTTAATAAGCCTGTTAACAAGCAGAATCACTGAAGGAAATAAAAGAACAGAAAAAGAGACGAGCAGAAACACAAGAACTACAACTGACTTCAGACACAGCCTTAGATAAAATCAAGATAACAGAAGACATTAAATCTGTGAAGATCTCAACAGAGGAGGATTAACCAACTCCACAAACAGCATTACCAGCTTCACTTATTACTAAGCAGACTGACTTTATTTCTGTCAGACGTCTACAGAAGTTTTATTGAGAATTAACAGAGGTTTAATTCTAATGTGTTTCATTTGAAGTCACCATAACAGTGATTAGTGTTTCCATTAGTTGGGCTCTTAACTCTTATTATGTATTTTGACCTTTTTGGCTGCTGTGACAGTGTGTTTGTCAAACACATTTGCAGCAGCAAAGGAAGCTAAAGTGAAACGAGATCAGGTAATAATGGTTACCTGATGATGGCTTTATAATCATAATTTATTAAACTGATTTTTGATGATAATTCAATCTAATCAAACCAAACAATTTCAGTGATCGATAAATACATTCATGATTAAATTTCTGTATTCCAGCAGTTCTGCAACAATAAGATTTTGACAACTGTGAGCACAACAAATTAGTATATAGTGAAACACACAGACATCAACAATCAGTGTATGAATCTCAACAATGGTGACAATCAACAAAATATTCAGATAATCAGATCAACTCTGGACATCACAAAAAAGCTACTAAATGTCAAACAAAAACAACAGCAAATGTTTAGGGTTAAAAAAATATTGGACAATAGGACAATTCAGCTGCATGATTTATTCATGCTGCAGTGCATGCTGGGAGTTTTGTACAATGCTGCTACCCAGCATGCATTGCTGCACTGCAATTTTGATTGTCACCATTGTTGAGATTCATACGCTGATTGTTGATGTCTGTGTGTTTCACTATCTACTAATTTATTGTGCTCATAGTTGTCACAATCTTAATGCTGCAATACATGAATTGTATCATACACGTATTTATAGTTCAATAAAATATACAATTATAATCAAAAGACATCATAAAATCAGGTAATTTCATGATGATTATGGAGCCATCATCAGGTAACCGTCATCACCTGATCTCGGAGCGAGCGGAGCAGAATCTTCAGAAAGGCGCTCTCCGCTCAGGAGGAAGTATTAACCGCTCCGCTCCCCGCTCCGCTCCGCTCACATGCTCTGGTCTCTATTCACTTCTATAATCGTTATTATTTACAAAGCAAACGGACTACGCGAGTATAAAGTTGTGTTTATTAGCAGTGTGTGCTAGCGTATTAGGGCAGAGAACCGAAATCATGACCTAAAACTGTCTAACTAGTATAACTTCACAGTAAGGTTAAAAGCTAAATGTATCTTAGAGCACAAAAGTGTGCTTGTTGATCCTTGAGGGGTTTCGCTGACTGAGGACGTCCACACAGTTTAATCCAAAGACGACACTTGTCAGTATTTAACTTTGGTTTTGGGAAGGGGAAAAAACGGACACCCCCCTCCAACCTCTCTGGGAAACGCGTATCTGTGTTACAAATGTCCCAGGCACAACGTTTAACCATATTTCTGATAAAACGATGACAATGGAGCGCCGTGAAAAAGTGTCGGACCCTCTGTGGGAGCCTGTTCTTGGCTGGGCTGTGATTGGTCAATCTACATTCTAGGGCGTGGCTTAGCCAAAGGCGAATTGTCTCTATGACACTGTGATCAGAGTTATGCTCAACACAACACTCCTATGAGCACTTCCTGTTTCCTGAAGTTTTGGGCTCTTACGCCCCGGGTGAGGAATGATGTCAGAGTTCGTCTTTACAAAAGCCTCGCCCGCAGCACCGATCACACGCCGACCGCTTATAAAGTTACAGCACACACAGATTATTCACGGGTCCACGACAAACTAACAGACGAGACGAGTTACACACTGAAGTTTTGCCCAGAAGAATAATAATAAATATGAGGAATAACAATAAGGATGCTTTACTTTACAAGCACCACTAATAATAATAATAATAATAATAATAAATAAAAATGTTGACAACTGCTGAGTATTAAAATGAGAAATTTCTCGATGTGTAATTGTGTGTGTGTGTGTGTGTGTGTGTGTGTGTGTGTGTTCTAGTGTGGATCACGGAGGAGAGTTCAGGATTAGAGCAGGACCCCAGAAATGTAAGTCCAGAAACACAGTTGTAGTGTGTGTTGTTGTAAATGTTGCTGTTGTAATGTGTGTTCTTGTGTTCAGATGCCGTTGATCTCACACTGGATCCAAACACAGCATACACTCTTCTCGCTCTGTCTGAGGAGAACAGAAAGGTGACGTGTGTGTCAGAGAGTCAGTCGTATCCTGATCATCCAGAGAGATTTGAGTGTCATCATCATCAGGTTCTGTGTGGAGAGAGTCTGACTGGACGCTGTTACTGGGAGTGTGAATGGAGTGGAGAAGGTGTTGAGATCTCAGTGTCGTATAAAGGAATCAAGAGGAAAGGAGCGAGTGACTGTGGGTTTGGAGGGAATGAGAAGTCCTGGAGTCTTGAATGCTCTGGTCACACACTCACTGTCCATCACAATAGTAAGTCCACTGCTGTTTCTGCTGGTTCAGGATCCTGTAAGAGAGCAGGAGTGTGTGTGGACGTGTCGGTCGGCACTCTGTCCTTCTACAGCGTCTCTGACACACACACTCTCACACACTTACACACATTCACACACACATTCACTGAACCCCTCTGTGCTGGATTTAGACTTCCTTATTCAAACTCGTCAGTGTCTCTGTGTCACATTAAACACACACACACACACACACACACACACTCTGACTGACACACACAGACTAACACGTGCAATTAAAACACAAAGTGTGATCAGTGAATAAACTCTGTGTGTGTGTGTATATATTATTGTGTCAGAATGTGTTTGATGTCTTCTGGGTTTTTGTTGTTTCTTTAAATATATTTGATCAGTTTCTCTTGTTTCCAGTTTCATTTGTTTGTCATTTTTGTTGTTGAGTTTTTTTTTATCTGTGAAAGAGAGAGAATGACAGAAAGAGTTTGAATGGAAACTGTTGAACATTTAATAAAGAGTGTCAGATATGATCAGGAGACGAATGAACACACACACTCACACACACATCCAGAGAGAATCACAGGTTCAGGATCAGTGACTGACTGACACACACACACACACACACACACACAACTCCAGAGAGAATCACAGGTTCAGGATCAGTGACTGACACACACACACACACACACACACACACACACACACACACACACACACACAACTCCAGAGAGAATCACAGGTTCAGGATCAGTGACTGACACACACACACACTCACACATACATCCAGAGAGAATCACAGGTTCAGGATCAGTGACACACACACACACACAGAGAATCACAGGTTCAGGATCAGTGACACACACACACACACACACAGAGGATCACAGGTTCAGGATCAGTGACACACACACACACACACACACAGAGAGAGAGAGAATTACAGGTTCAGGATCAGTGACACACACACACACACACACACACACACACACACACACACACACAGAGCATCACAGGTTCAGGATCAGTGACTGACACACACACACACACACACACACACAGAGAGAATCACAGGTTCAGGATCAGTGACTGACACACACACACAGAGAATCACAGGTTCAGGATCAGTGACTGACACACACACACACACACACACACACACACACACACACACACACAGAGAATCAAAGGTTCAGGATCAGTGACTGACACACACACACACACACACAGAGAATCACAGGTTAAGGATCAGTGACTGACACACACACACACACACACACACACACACACACAGAGAATCACAGGTTCAGGATCAGTGACTGACACACACACACACACACACACACAGAGAGAATCACAGGTTCAGGATCAGTGACTGACACACACACACACACAGAGAATCACAGGTTCAGGATCGGTGACTGACACACACACACACACACACACACAGAGAGAATCACAGGTTCAGGATCAGTGACTGACACACACACACACACACACACACAGAATCACAGGTTCAGGATCAGTGACTGACACACACACACACACACACACACACACACACAGAGAGCATCACAGGTTCAGGATCAGTGACTGACACACACACACACACACACACACACACACACACAGAGAGAATCACAGGTTCAGGATCAGTGACTGACACACACACACACACACACACACACACACACACAGAGAGAATCACAGGTTCAGGATCAGTGACTGACACACACACACACACACACACACACACACACACACACACACACACACACAGGTTCAGGATCAGTGACTGACACACACACACACACACACACAGAGAATCACAGGTTCATGATCGGTGACTGACACACACACACACACACACAGAGAATCACAGGTTCAGGATCGGTGACTGACACACACACATACACACACACACAGAGAGAGAGAATCACAGGTTCAGGATCAGTGACTGACACACACACACACACACACAGAGAGAGCATCACAGGTTCAGGATCAGTGACTGACACACACACACACACACACACACACAGAGAGAGAGAATCACAGGTTCACGAGTTCACACTCACAAATAAGTCAGATGGAATAAATAGTATGCGTATTTGGCGTGCTGTCCGAGGAGAGGGCTCCGGGCTCGGTATTCGGCCCGAACCCAGAGAACTCCCCCCAAAAGCTGCAAAATAAATGCAGGACAGCCGCCATGATGTTGATGACCCCCCAAAAACTTGCAGGGTGCAGCTTGAGGTATCGGAAATGGGAAGGGGTAAGTCGCTGGAAGCCTCCTTGTGACATCGGATGGGAGTTGATTGTCGTGACGTCAGATGGGTGGGCCTCTGAGGTGGTAGACTGGGGATGGTCATATGTGATGTACTTTTAAATATCCAAACTATTTGGACATAGAACTGAGCTCCTGCGGGAGCGGAGTAGATGACACTGCTGCGGCAGTGGATGAGTTTGGATGGAGTAACGTCGCTCCTGCGGGAGCGAAGTAAATGACACTGCTGCGGCAGTGGATGAGTTTGAATGGAGTAACGGAGCTCCTGCAGGAGCGGAGTAGATGACACTGCTGCGGCAGTGGAGCAAGTTTGGACGGAGTAATGAAGCTCCTGCGGGAGCGGAGTAGATGACACTGCTGCGGCAGTGGACCAAACTTGCTTTCAATTTGCTTTTAAATATCCAAACTATTTGGACCTAGAACTGAGCTCCTGCTGGAGCGGAGTAGATGACACTGCTGCGGCAGTGGGCAAGTTTGGAAGGAGTAACGGAGCTCCTGCGGGAGCGGAGTAGTTGACACTGCTGCGGCAGTGGATGGGTTTGGACAGAGTAACGTAGCTCCTGCGGGAGCGGAGTAGATGACACTGCTGCGGCAGTGGATGAGTTTGGACAGAGAAACGGAGCTCCTGCGGGAGCGGAGTAGATGACACTGCTGCGGCAGTGGATGAGTTTGAACGGAGTAACGTAGCTCCTGCGGGAGCGGAGTAGATGACACTGCTGCGGCAGTGGAGCAAGTTTGGACGGAGTAGCGAAGCTCCTGCGGGAGCGGAGTAGGTGACACTGCTGCGGCAGTGGACCAAACTTGCTTTCAATTTGCTTTAAATATCCAAACTATTTGGACATAGAACTAAGCTCCTGCGGGAGCGGAGTAGATGACACTGCTGCGGCAGTGGATGAGTTTGGACGGAGTAATGGAGCTCCTGCGGGAGCATAGTAGATGACGCTGCTGCGGAAGTGGAAACAAGTTTGGACGGAGTGGCGAAACCTCTGCGGGAGTGGAGTAGAGTAGCTGTAGTAGAAGAACTTGGTTGACTTGCTCCTAACTGACTGGAGAGCCAGTTGCGTCGAGAGAGGTATCTTGTTAGAGGAAGAGGTGGTGCTGCTGTGGTGTTGATGATGATAACTTGCTTTCGAACTGTGATCTGAAAGGAGGGTGGGACGGAGATCTGAGCTCCGGCTGGAACAGAAAAGTGTTGCTGTGGCAGAGAAGCGAGGTAGAAAGGGGATCGAGGCTCCTGCGGGAGTGGTGGTCTGTAGGGTTGGGTGGGAAGGGAGTTGGCAAAGTAATTAACTGATGAGGGTTTGTTGGGCTTCATTGATATGGAAGCAGTTTGAGCGGATGTAACTCTTGAAGGCTTCCGATGATCGGCGGCCAAGAGATTGGATCTGCTGCTGGGAGAGGCCTTTTTGAGCAGCTGTGGTTGCTGCGCCTATGCGGAATGAATGGCTGGAAAAGTGTTCTGCTGGGATGCCTGAAAGGAGCAAAACAGATTTGAGGTGTTTTTGGAACCAGAACCGTGTGACGGGGCGGTTGGAGTCGTCTGCGAAAAGTGGGTCGGAAGGGGATTTAGTCCGTGAATTCTGAAAAGTAAATAGGCTGAGAGAGTTGGTATGGTTGGATTGGTGATATAAAATATATATGAAATGGCTTTCCCTGATTTGATCTGTTTTTACTTTCTTGATGAAATAGGAGATGGTTTCGTTGTCTAGCACTGATAGATCTGTGGTTGTGGGGTGGATTTTTGGGTTAAAGCTGGAAGTGATGGTGAGTTCTGAGCATCTTAGGAAACCGAAAAAGCCAATATGAACATTGCGTCCAGTGTGCGGGCAGTATTGGTGGAGTGGTTACCTCTGCGGAGGGTGGAGATGGAATTAAGGGAGGCGTCAAGAAGTGGTTTCAATGTGAGGATCTGGGCTCTGATGTTACTGGCAACGGGGGGCAGTTCCATAGCTGTAGCGTTCGGCGGGATGGGCATCGGCGTTGCGGAAAAGTTTGAAAGGAGGACGATTTTGGGAAAATAGGAGGAAAAAACCCCCCGGGGCCGAGGCCGTTTGTGGAGGCAACCTCACGCTTAGGTCGGCCCCTGGAGCTTGGAGGAACAGAAAAGTAGGAAAGGAAGGGAGCTGAGTAGGCAGAAAGGGAGTGAGGGCCTGCTCCTCTAGCTGAGGCAGCCTCGCGCTAGAGTCTGCAGGTGGAGCTGGCCACGGACAGGGGAACGGGTTGGAAAAAGTGACAGGAAAATTATATGGTAGCTGGGCCTGCGCCATTGGTGGAGGCATACTCACGCTAAAGGGGCCTGTTCGTTTAGAAATGGCATTGGGACGTGAGGCGTGGTGCTGGCGAAAGCTGCGGTCTGTAGCTCAGCGGAGCGGAGAGGATGCTGGGGCCTGCCGGCAGCGGCGGAAACTGGGGCGCGGCTTGGGCTAGCTGAAGGCCTGCTGTGGCCTGACGCTTGGGAAACTGGGCCCTGCGAAAAAGGAAGTTGGAGTTTCTGGGAATGTGAGTTCGAGGGCTCTGTAATTACTCACCTTTTTTGCGGATTTGCAGGTGGAGTGGATTTTGGAGACGGAAAGCTGACTGGAGAGAAACATACAGGTGCTGTCCTGTTGAGCATGGGAGCTCGTTGCGGCGTTGGGAAGCTGCAATGGATCCTGGGCAACAAGGGAGTCATCAACAGACGGGGGGGATTTGCGCCATGAATGAACTTATGGAAAAATTGGAAACCACTAAAGTAGCCTTTGATGGACCCTGCTTGCAAGCCCTTACCGCTGTTGATATGGGAGGTGAATGAGGTGACTGAAAGGAGAGAAATATCGGGGAACTGCAAGTTATATGCAAAGTGGGATCCTTTGAAACATCTTCATGCAGTCAGGATTGGATGGTTCTGGGGGAAAAACTGCTTGGAGGATGGTGTCGAGCGATGCGTCGAGTAGGGGTTTTAACGAGTGAGTCACGGGGATATGAATTCTGAATAGTAAGGTACTGGATGAGGAGACATCACTGCTCTACTGCACAGTGGAGACAATTTTCCAGAGAACGGAGCTGAGGTGACATTGCTGTGGCTTTAGAGAACTTACAAAGAAACTTAACTCCACCGGAGCGGGAATGTAATACTGCTGTGCAGTGAAGGCAAGTTTAGACAGAAACTGAGCTCCTGCGGGAGCCGACGGTCACGTCACTGCTGCGGCAGTGGAGAGCATTAGCTAGAGAAACTAAGCTCCTGCATCAGTGTCAGTATCAGTGACACACACACAGAGAGAATCACAGGTTCAGGATCAGTGACTAACACACACACACAGAGAGAATCACAGGTTCAGGATCAGTGACTGACACACACACACACACACACACACACACACACAGAGAGAATCACAGGTTCAGGATCAGTGACTAACACACACACACACACACACACACACAGAGAATCACAGGTTAAGGATCAGTGACTGACACACACACACACAGAGAGAATCACAGGTTCAGGATCAGTGACTGACACACACACACACAGAGAGAATCACAGGTTCAGGATCAGTGACTGACACACACACACACACTCATTCAACGCGCATGCGTCGCGAGTGAGCGCTTTGTTTGTGTTTGGAGCTCCGTCGAATTGATTCATAAATCATTGATTTTCTTATTTACACTCATTTATAAACGAGCATTTTCTATTTTTCCAGCGTGTGAACATATCTCCGATACTACTCTCTATAAAAAACAATCGGATTGCTTTGATATCGCTGGTTATATCCAACTTTCCGAACTTCCGTTACTATCTCTAACGTTAGCCCGCTAGCATTGCACGCGTGGTCTCGCCTATCGACCGTCTTATTTACACTCGAATCACTGGAAGGATACGGGTTCTATCCATGATTTCAGTCCTAAATTAGTAGTGATATTGGTATGTTGATATGGGAGGTGAATGAGGTGACTGAAAGGAGAGAAATATCGGGGAACTGCAAGTTATATGCAAAGTGGGATCCTTTGAACATCTTCATGCAGTCAGGATTGGATGGTTCTGGGGGAAAAACTGCTTGGAGGATGGTGTCGAGCGATGCGTCGAGTAGGGGTTTTAACGAGTGAGTCACGGGGATATGAATTCTGAATAGTAAGGTACTGGATGAGGAGACATCACTGCTCTACTGCACAGTGGAGACAATTTTCCAGAGAACGGAGCTGAGGTGACATTGCTGTGGCTTTAGAGAACTTACAAAGAAACTTAACTCCACCGGAGCGGGAATGTAATACTGCTGTGCAGTGAAGGCAAGTTTAGACAGAAACTGAGCTCCTGCGGGAGCCGACGGTCACGTCACTGCTGCGGCAGTGGAGAGCATTAGCTAGAGAAACTAAGCTCCTGCAGGAGTGAGAGTGGACATCACTGCTTGTGGCGGTGAAGGCAAGGTTAGCCAGGGAAACTTGACTCTTGTGGGAGCAGAATGGACTGCTGACAGAGAAGAAGGTTAACCAGATGAATGCCAGAGACGGAGCTCCTGTAGGAGCGGAGGAGATGACACTGCTGTGGCAGTGTGAGAGGGATCCTGCGGGAGACGGTGGATATTGGGCGATTGAAATCCGAAGCTCAGAGGAAACCTTGCGGTTTAACTGGTGGAAAGAGTTTCATGCAAGCTGTTGAGGAGAATGTGACCGGAATGAGCTGTATTTCGCGTCTGTTTGGTGTCATTTTATATGTTCTCAGTAAACATGCGATGATTGAGCTCAGCATACATCTTCGTGTGGTCCTTTCTGGAAGGGGTCGAAAGAAAGAACTAGAGTGGGTTACACCTGTGTATATTCACCACTGACGCATCAATTTGATACGGGATAATAATAATACATTTATTTATAACGCACTTTTCATTCCAAAGAATCTCAAAGTGCTACACAGTAAAACGACAGTAACTAAAACGAATAAAAACAGAGAGCTGAAAGGGAGAGAAGCCGGGGCTGCGACTATCGGCGGAGGCAGCCTCACGCTTAAATCGGCCTGAGGGGCTGTGGGGAGGGAAATTGAAAGAAACATGAGGGGGAAAAGGAGGATATGAATGAGAAGTGTGAGCCTCAGTTACAAGCGGAGGGCAGCCTCGCGCTTGCTTGGGCTGCAGACCACTGAAAAGGGGAGGAGTTAGCAGTAGTCACGGGAAGATGACTGAAAGGCCGGGCCTGCGCCGCTAGCGGAGGCAGCCTCACGCTAGCGTCTGCTACGGGAGCCGGGAGGCCACTGCAAAGGAAAAGAGTTGGAAATAGCGGGAGGAAAAAGCTGGGAGGCTGGGGGTGGGCCGGCGGGCCCAGCTGTGTAAGGCGCTACGGCGGGAAGCGCCGCGGTGTAAAGCTGAGCTGAGGCGGGAGGCGAGTGAGGGCTCGCAGCGGTGGCATCTGGGGCGCGGCCCAGGCTCGCTGAAGGCCTGGTACTGCGGGCTGATGCACGCCGAAAACCGGATCTTGAATGAGGAGGAGACGGTGTCTGGCGAGGCGGATTCGGGGCCTCCCGGGTTTTTCTCAGCCTGCTGGCTGCCGTGGAAGCTGGGGTGGACTTGGGAGAGAGATTGGATGACTGCAAGGTGACGTACAGATTGTACAATTCCGCTTTGTTCATCCTGCGTGAAGGCTGAATATCAGAATTTATCAGCGCTTGTCTCAGACTCATGACTGTCCACTTTCCAATGGGTGGAATCGTGGGTACGGCCGAATGATAGGAGGATGCCGGGGAGAAAGCTGGAGTCCTCGCTGGTGGAGGTGAGGGCAGGCCTCGGCGTCTTGGCGTGCGGGGGGTTGCTTGTGCAGACCGGCGCCCGCGAGATGAAGCCTGGGGCTCGGAGGCGATATCAGGCGGAGAAGAAGTGGTCCTAGGGCCGGCTGATGGCGGCGGAGGAACCGGAGAGCGGTTGAGCTCGTCATCGGACGGTGAACGTTGCATTTTGAGACATCGTTTGCAGAACGGAGAACCAAATGCTGAAAAACTGTCGAGGAACGTTGGTGAGTCGAATGAGTATTTATATAGGTCTGCACTCATGCTGATTGGATAGAAATGTTGATTACTGATTGTTGACAGCTGGTTGGAATGATGTGATAATTGGATCAATTATTTGAACGTGCTCCTCCCGAACTTTGTTTATAAAACATCATTTCAGGATCAGTGACTGACACATACACACACACAGAGAGAGCATAACAGGTTCAGGATCAGTGACTGACACACACACACACACACACACACACAGAGAGAGAATCACAGGTTCAGGATCAGTGGACTGACACACACACACACACACACAGAGAGAATCACAGGTTCAGGATCAGTGACACACACACACACACACACACACACACAGAGCATCACAGGTTCAGGATCAGTGACTGACACACACACACACTCTCTCTCTCTCTCAACACACACACACACACACACACACACACAGAGAGAATCACAGGTTCAGGATCAGTGACTGACACACACCCACACACACACACAGAGAATCACAGGTTCAGGATCAGTGACTGACACACACACACACACACACACACACACAGAGAATCACAGGTTCAGGATCAGTGACTGACACACACACACACACACACACACACACACACACACACACAGAGAGAGAATCACAGGTTCAGGATCAGTGACTGACACACACACACAGAATCACAGGTTAAGGATCAGTGACTGACACACACACACACACACACACACACACACACACACACACACACACACAGAGAGAGAATCACAGGTTAAGGATCAGTGACTGACACACACACACACACACACAGAGAATCACAGGTTCAGGATCAGTGACTGACACACACACACACACACACAAACAGAGAATCACAGGTTCAGGATCAGTGACTGACACACACACACACACACACACACACACACACACAGAGAATCACAGGTTCAGGATCAGTGACACACACACACACACACACACACACAGAGCATCACAGGTTCAGGATCAGTGACTGACACACACACACAGACACAGAGAGAATCACAGGTTCAGGATCAGTGACTGACACACACACACACACACACACACACACAGAGAGAATCACAGGTTCAGGATCAGTGACTGACACACACACACACACACACACACACACAGAGAGAGAGAATCACAGGTTCAGGATCAGTGACTGACACACACACACACACAGAGAGAATCACAGGTTAAGGATCAGTGACTGACACACACACACACACACACACACACACACACAGAGAGAATCACAGGTTCAGGATCAGTGACTAACACACACACACACACACACACACACAGAGAATCACAGGTTAAGGATCAGTGACTGACACACACACACACAGAGAGAATCACAGGTTCAGGATCAGTGACTGACACACACACACACAGAGAGAATCACAGGTTCAGGATCAGTGACTGACACACACACACACACTCATTCAACGCGCATGCGTCGCGAGTGAGCGCTTTGTTTGTGTTTGGAGCTCCGTCGAATTGATTCATAAATCATTGATTTTTCTTATTTACACTCATTTATAAACGAGCATTTTCTATTTTTCCAGCGTGTGAACATATCTCCGATACTACTCTCTATAAAAAACAATCGGATTGCTTTGATATCGCTGGTTATATCCAACTTTCCGAACTTCCGTTACTATCTCTAACGTTAGCCCGCTAGCATTGCACGCGTGGTCTCGCCTATCGACCGTCTTATTTACACTCGTATCACTGGAAGGATACGGGTTCTATCCATGATTTCAGTCCTAAATTAGTAGTGATATTGGTAGCATCACTGCTAATTTATTGTTCATCTGTCATAATGGCGAATACATCGGATGTGTGTCTACCTCTGAGTGCAGGTGAGGACACGTTTGAGCTGCATTCGGTGGAGTTGGAGCTGGAGTCCGTGGAGAAGCAGATCCGTGATCTGCTGGGGAGGCAGGCCGAGCTGCGAGACCGACGATCAGCGCTTGAAGCATCACGCGCCGATTGCTCACAAGTCAGTGGTTAGTAACTTTTCGACTCCGGCCTCCTCTACTCCGTGTATTTCTCTGCACAGGACCCGAGCACCCCTGGTTTCGTTTACCCCGACACCGACACAGCACCATGGACCCTGGATGATGCCACAGCGGAAGACACGAGCCAGGACCAGAGCAAGGACCTCTCCGCCCCTCCCGGTCTTCGAGATCTCCACCCGGAACCGCTTCTCCCCTCTTCGCGAGACGGAACGCGACGACGCTGTGATCATCGGCAGTTCCATGGTCCGGCATGTCCGCGCTACCTCAGGTAAAGGTATGGTGCGCACTCACTGCTTTCCTGGTGCTCGTGTTCTCGATGTTGCTGCGCAGGTCCCCGAGATCCTGAACGGTGACGAGCGCGTCGGAGCTGTCGTGCTGCACGCGGGGGGTGAACGACATCAGGCTGCGGCAGACGGAGTTTCTGAAGAGGGGACTACAGGAGCCTGATCGAGACGGTACGCAGAACATCGCCTGAAGCAAAGATCGTTGTGTCTGGACCGCTTCCCACGTACCGACAAGGACAAGAAAGGTTCAGTAGATTGTTTGCACTAAATGAATGGTTAATGTCATGGTGTAATGAACAGAGACTGCTCTTTGTAAATAATTGGAGTCTGTTTTGGGAGCGACCTAGGCTCTACCGTGCTGATGGCCTGCACCCCAGCAGAATCGGAGCGGCTGTTCTGTCGGACAACATCTCAAAGACGTTACACACCATATGACTAGTAAGTCAAAGTCCAAATCACATTCTTTGCTGTCCCAAATTAATTGATATAAGTACCAGTGTAGAACACTATATAGAAACTGTGTCTATTCCTCGTTTAGTGAGGCCAAACAATAAATCTACTGCAGGATCTAAGAAAAATCTAATTGTGATTAAACCAGAAAATCTCAATATTAGTGAACAAAAACAATGTCTAAAGCTAGGTCTTCTAAACATTAGATCACTTACACCTAAGGCGGTTATTGTAAATGAAATGGTCACTGATAATAGCTTCGATGTACTCTGCCTTACTGAAACCTGGCTTAAACCAAATGATTATTTCGGTCTTAATGAGTCCACTCCACCAGGATACGGTTATAAGCATGAGCCCCGTCTGATTGGTCGTGGCGGCGGTGTTGCAACAATCTATAGAGATATTCATAATGTTACTCAGAAAACAGGCCACAGGTTTAATTCGTTTGAAGTACTTGTGCTAAATGTTACGCTCCCAGATGTAAGAAAGAAATCCCTATTATCTAGAGTTGGGGTACTCGAACTCGGACTCGGACTCGAGTCCGGTCTCGAGTCCAATTTTGAATGGACTCGGACTTGTCACGCACTCGAATGAATTTGTACTCGGACTTGACACGGACTCGGGACATTTTAGACTCGGAAAAATGTCCGAGTCCAGTCCAGTCCGGGCACTGGATGACACAAAACGAAATTTTGTGAATTTTTTTTTTTATTCAAAAAACGAAACGAAACAACGTTGTTTCAGCGTTGAGCATTGTAGCCAATCACAGTTAAGTGCATAAACACAGTGGCAAATCAGAGGCGTTTTAGAGTCCGCATGCGAATAATTCGCTCAAAATGTATGTTTAGAATCAGCACGAGCTTTATCCTTTCGCAAATCCCCTCATAAACAACAAAGTCTCTCTAGACGCAATATAAATAAGATATTCACTGTACTGTGCACCGAGAGTTTTAGGGAGAGTGCCGAACGCGGTAAGTGATGGCTTAAAGGGAGCGCTGTTGACAATCTAAATAGTTTTGTTTTTCATACTTCTAGAGGACCAATGGTTACGTTCACACTGTAAATTATGTGTGATAACTGCATTTAAATGTGGGATTGAATCCACTTAATTTTTGTCCTTTGAGTCATGAAATTGCGATGATTTGACACATAGCAACATAAGAACGTGTTAACCATAGCAACATTTGGCGTCTGATAATGTTATCATTTTTGTTGCATTTATACTTTAGTCATAAGTTTACATACTCCTTGCAGAATCTCCAAAATGTTATTTTTATATGTTTTTTAATAAGACGGATCATACACATTGTTTCTATTTAGTACTGCCCTGAAAAAGCTTTTTCACATAACAGATGTTTAATAGCCTAAATAAAATACAAACACAAAATAAAGACAAATTACATAGGCTCGATTTTAATATTGTGTCATTACCTGAATGATCCACAACTTTTTTTTCTTTTTTTTTTTTTTAATGGTTGAGGAAAAATCATCCAGCTCCTGTACATTCTTTGCTTTTCCAGCATCTTCTGTATTTGACTCCTTCCTAGCAGTGACTATGATTGTAAGATCCATACTTTCACACTGGTGACAACTGAGGGACTCATACACAACTTTTACAAACCCTGCAAACATTTAGTGATGCACAAGAAGGAAGCATCCGTTAAGAGCCAAGAGGTGTAAACTTTTGAACTGGATCATTGGTGTAAATTGGTCTTATTTGTTTAAAAATGCATTCATTAATTTAGTCCAACCCTTCAGAGGCTAAATAATATATTAGCATGTACAACACAATAAGAAAAATTTAACCATCATCATCTTGCTCAAAAGTTTACCCCTGGCATCGTGTTGCATTATTAAGCATTACCTTGCAGATTCTAAAAGATGTACAATAGGTAAAACGTATGACTGTAACTATACATTGCAATCATTTTGTAAGGTTTAAAATATTAATTTAAGAGCTCAGTGTTGAGACCTTTCGCCGGATTTGATTGACAGGTGATCTGACCAATTATAATGCAGATACACGCCATTTTTGTTCGACAAACAAACCAAATCAGTTAGTAGATTAAAGGCAGTGGACTTGAACTTGAAAAATAGTGTGTATTGATTTCTTTTTTAGAAATTTGTGCTATATCTAGAAGAGATTATCAGTTCACGTGCTGCTTGAACTGAGGCCTACACATTAAAGCACCACAAAACAGTATTTATCGTTTGAATTTCATAAAAATTTTAAAAAATTGAAAGCTGAGACTTTATTTCAAACCAAAAGTACCCTGCTCTGTCTTGTCTGTTGGCACATTGTTAGTGTCCTCTTTGCTCCGACCGAGAACATGTGGAGTGAGAGAGGAATGGCTTGTCGGACGTAGCAACAGTAACCAAGAGGGGCGGGTCTTTGTGAAAGGTCAATTTCAAATCATTTAAATCTTTGTGGACTCGGCCGGACTCGACTCGGACTCGGATGTTAAGGACTCGGACTCAAGTCCGACTCGACCCTCTTTGGACTCGGACTTGGACTTGTACTCGGTTATTAAGGACTTGGACTCGACTCGGACTCGACAAAGGTGGACTCGGACCCAACACTACTATTATCTCTAGCCTTGGCTACTGTATATAGACCGCCAGGGCCTTACGCTGATTTCCTAAAAGAGTTTGCAGATTTTCTCTCAGATCTATTGGTCAATGTCGATAAGGCAATAATTGTTGGAGATTTCAACATACACGTTGATAACACAAATGATGCGGTAGGGGCTGCGTTCAACAGATTTATTAAACTCCTTTGGGGTCAAGCAAAACGTTAGTGGTCCCACTCATCGTCTTAATCATACTCTAGATTTAATTATATCATATGGAACCGATCCAACCGATATAGATATTATACCGCAAAGTGATAATGTCACTGATCATTACATGGTAACTTGCATACTACGTACGGCTGAAATGTGCCATGTTGCGCCGCGTTATCGACCAGGCAGAACAATCCTTCCAACTACTATAGATAGATTCTTGAATAGCTTACCTGATCTATCTCCGCTCCTCAGTGAACCTAAACAAACAGATGAGCTAGAGGAAATGACTAGCAGTATGAGCACCATTTTCTCTAGTACATTAGAAACTGTTGCACCAATTAGATTAAAAAAGGTTAGAGAGAAAACTAAAGCACCATGGGTACAACAGTGCTACGCATGTTATCAAGAGAGAAACTCGTAACTTAGAGCGCAAATGGAAACAAACTAATTTAGCGGTCTTTAGAATCGCGTGGAAAGACAGTATGTCACGTTATAAAAAGGCTCTAAAAGCAGCCAGGGCTGAGCATCTACGCAAACTAATAGAAAATAACCAAAACAATCCAAGGTTTTATTTAACACTGTGGCTAGATTAACAAATAAACAGACATCACCTGAACAAAATATTCCGTTACATCTTAATAGTAATGATTTCATGAATTTCTTCACTGAGAAAATAGAAAGCATCAGAAACACAATTGTTATGTACAAT
>JARPMJ010009657.1:0-25036 GCA_033366665.1 Phoxinus dragarum
AGGGCTTTTGTGAGAGTTTGCTGCTGGAGAACAATATAACTAATGTCTGAGGATGAAACCCAACAGAATGAATGCTGGGGAAATTATATATGAGCTATTAAAAGCATTATTTGTTTTATTATTAATTTTATTGTTTTATTTATTATTAAATAAAATTATTTATTTATATTATAGTCATATGTGAGGTGTGTGTGTGTGTATGTGTATATATATATATATACAGTATATATAAATACTTTGTATAAATCATCAATTTTGAATTATTAGCAGTTATTTAAATTATACAATATATATATATATTATACAACCTGACATTTAAAATGAAGCTTAAATATTATTATTTATGCTTTTTGTTCAATTTTTTATTTATTTTAATGTAATTTATTATATAATAATATGTATTATTTCTTATTATCATTTCTTAATCATTATTAATAAGTACTTAAATTATATAATCATATTATACAACATGACAGCTACATAAAGGTTAAAATATTATTATTGTTTAATTAAGTGCACTTAATAGTGATATTTATTATAAAAAATATGATCTTCTTTATAATTAAAGGAATTATATATTATTAACCATAAAATATCTATTAATAACTATCAATAAATCATACAGTTATAATAATGACACAACCTGACAGCTTTACAGTAGTTCTCAGCTTGTAGTGTAACTAATTACTGTTTTTTTTACACTATCTTGATGGTAGTTTGATTCTGGTCAGTGTTTTCTGGTCCTCAAAGCCTTTAGTTGCTCTCTTCCCTGTGTTCTCTCACAACAGAAGTCACGTGTGTTGACGAGCGAGGATCGATTGTTCTCCGGCCGTGTCGCTGTTCCACGAAAGAGCCTGGTGAGGGGAAGAAACAAAACCAGGAGGAGGAATGAAATGAAATGCGGCAGATTTAAACGGCTGATAATCAGATTGGAGAACACCTGCGTCTCGCTGATAAGAACAGAACAACAGAATCCAGATACAGAACCGATACGGTAAACGGAGAGAAGAAACAAATCAACTGCAGAGGAGAATGTGAGTTAACTAATTTGTGCTGGAAATATCTTTAGTGAATAGCAGAAATGCATATCGAACAGACGGATTATTCCAAACGACCAAGATATCATAGTACAACTTGTGATTTCATAAATTATACAAGTTTATGCTTGTTTTTTGGGTGTTTCTGACTGCAGTGTCAAGTGCGTTTACTAAATAAATCCACATGAGGATGTTTCATACAGTCAAGAAACAAACTGAGGCGTTTTAAAATGATCATCCATCTAACTTTAAATGTCATTTACAGAAGCTAACAACAAAGGACTTAGTGCCAGTTTCATTGGTAAGTATAAGTGGGTGTCATTTGCATAAATATGATAGAAAATTGTTGAAATTTAAAGATGGAGTGGAGAGGGAGCATATATAAAAAGCAAATAAAAATCGGGCCCAAAACGGAGCCCTGCTGCACCTCACATGTAACGAAAGCTGGAAATGAAGAAAATTCACCAGTTTCTACAGAGAAACTCCTCTTAGTGAGATAAGACTCAAGCCAACCTCGGTTTTTAACCTATTTAAAATAATGAATTCATGATTTGTCTACATTTGTAAATATAATTATATCTTTTTGCATGTGTGTATGCTATATTTTCATATAAATAAAATATAAAAGCTCATTGTTTATTTTATTATTAGTTTAATTATTTTATTTATTATTAATTATTTAAATAAATTAAATAATAGTTATAATTTATTATTAATTATTTAAATAAATTAAATAATAGTTATAATAGCCATGCAACTTGACAGCTACATTACAGCTAAAATAAATTTAATTATACTTTAAATTAAATAATTAAATAAATTAAAGTATTAATTGTAATTATACTTATTTTTAAAATCCTTTATTTTATTATTATTGATTTAAGTTAGGTCGTTGTAAATGAGCAGCGACCTAAATTAAATCAATAATAATAAAATAAAGGATTTTAAAAAATAAGTTTAAAGTATGTTTAATTATTAGTTGGATTATCGTATGTATTATTTATTATTTAAATCAATTATATAAATTAACTATACAACCAAAAATAAACTAAAATAGATTAAAATTATATTAAAGTATAAATTATACTTGTATATAAATTTGTATTATTATTAAATAAATCAAATTATCAAATTAAAATTTTAACATTTAAATAAAACATTTAAGTGCATATATTTGGCGTGAAACTGAAAATTTCCCATTAAATAATTGAATGGATAAATGGATCAATCATATTTGCCAGCGAAGTTATTGGTTAATATTATTTTCTCTACCTATACGCCGTTGTACTGCCTCGAGTACCCAGAAAAGCACTATATAAATGTAACAAATTATTATTATATTTGTAAGATGAACGCTCCTACAGTGTCGTATTTACCAGTGAGATTTTCTTTAAGCCACACCTTTCCAAATATTTGTTGGTGAACTAAAAAAAAGAGTCTTAGTAAGTTAAAAAGCCATAAATATGTACTATATTGGCCAATATGTAAATTTCCCAACCAAAAATGCCTCGTAATAACGACTTTGAGCTTGTAAATAGGATCTTCCCATGAAGAGGACTTGCATCAGCTGGAAAGTCATTAAAGTTATTGCGTTTTGATGAAAGATTATGAAAACAAACATCTCCTCCTTCAGAATAACACCCGGTCTTGATTTGGTTGAAGTGTGTGTGCAGGATAACGGCGGAGGGCTTTATTACGGAAGTGAATTGGATGAGTTTTGATGTCTTGTTATCTTTCACATCAGTTTGAGGAAGGGATCCAGCTCTTTATTCTCCGCACCAGTGAATCCACTCGATGTTCCAGACGTCAAAACTCCCTCCATCTGTCACTCGCTGCAAACCGGCCCGATTCCTCGCCTCGCTGTCGCTTAGCTGTGCCGTCACTGGGGTTTTATTATTGGCTTCGGGTTCGCTGACACCCGTCACACAGCGTCTTTGTCCTAAGGGCGAATCCAGAGCGACTTTCAGAGCCTTTTTTATAAGGTTCTGAACAAGAAATCACAAAACCTTGGACTAGTGTTCGTTTGGAGAAAACAAAAAAGGCGCAAACTTGCGAAACTGTTAGTGTCAAAAAAATGTATCCTGAGCTGGAGCCTAGAGGTTAGCTTAGATGCTAGTTTAACACATTGTTAGCATTGCGTGTATACACAAATATTACATATGGGACTTAGATGCTAGTTAGCTTAGATGCTAGTTTAACACATTGTTAGCATTGAGTGTATTCACAAATATTACATAGATGCTAGTTAGCTTAGATGCTAGTTCAATACAGTGTTAGCATTAAGTGTATGCAAATATTACATAGGGGACTTTAGCGTTATGTATGTATCTAAATGGGTTTTCTTCCAAACTGTAAAAAAAAAAAAAAAAAAAAAAAGAATTAAAAAAAAATCAAACTTAGTGTTTAGCTCTCCAGAGCATTTTATTTTATTTAACGACTTTTTCAAATCTTCATACAATGTGACATTACCCATGATTTCATGATTTATATCCATATTAGCTTGTTAATATGTTAACTTTTCTATTTTTGTTAGCATGAGGGTTGTTTTTCTTTTTAGCACAGTTCAACATGTGGTATGTTAGCATTAGCACTAGCCAAAATATAAAATATATATATATTTTGTTCATTGCCTGCTTGTTTTAAAAGCCTCTAAATGTCAAAACCATCTGGAAAAAAGATTAGTAAACATATCAAACGTAGCTTTTAGCTTTCCAGAGCATTTTTTAAAGCTTTTTTAACAGTGATTTTTAATTCTGTACCCTCAAATAATATGACATTACCTGTCATTTTTCTCTGTACTTCTCTTTTTGTCCATGTTAGCTTTAGCATGAGGATTGTTTCTTCATTTAATAGTCTAATGTGTGGGTTTTTAGCGTTAGCATTAGCACAAAAAGGATTTCACAGATTAAAAAAGAAAACGGTCCATTGCTAGTTTCTTTCAAAAGCCTCTAAAATGTCAAATATATCTGGAAAAATAGTAATAATCATATCAAATGTAGCTTTTAGCTTTCCAGAGCTTTTTAAACCTTTCTTCTCTTCATTTTTCTTTCTTTATCTTCAAATAATGTGACATTACCAATGATCTCTCTCTTTTTTTCTATTTATTTCCCCATTAGCGTGCTATAAAAGTTAGCTTTTCTATTTTTGTCAGCATGAGTGTTGTTTTTTCATTTTAACAGGCTAATGTGTGGTGTTTTAGCATTAGCATTAGCCAAAAGGCCGCCACTGATTTAATAAAAAAAGAAAACAGTTAATTGCTAGCTTCTTTCAAAAGCCTATAAAACGTCATAATCTATGTATAAGATCAGTAATAAACATATATCTCTGATTCTGTCACGTTTCTGCTCGTTCTGAACAGCTGTGCGCGGCGAGTGGGCGAACGCTGGTATGTTTCCCAGAGATTTCCCGTTTTCCACTCAAAGCGGCCCGTAATGAATGGATCTTGTATGATCAGGGAGATTAGCATGGCAGAATCTTAATTCGCTTGTCGGGGGGGGAATGTTGGGGCAAAGTAATTGTATGTACAGTAATCATGTACACCAGCGTGTGGGCGAGCGCCGGCGCACAGCTACACTTCTGTCTCTGTCGCGTTATTAATCACGACATGATTTGTCCCGGTTAGCCTCAGCGAAGGTCGGCTCATGCTATAGCGCGCGTACAGGTCTGTTGGGGACATGACTTCTGACACACAAGCCTTTAGTGAGCAAAACAAACCATCAGTCACCGCTAAAGCCACACTGTTCTTGGGGACAGAGGGTTTTAGAGGAAATTATAGCGGTACTCGTGCGTTTGCTAGCTTAAGAGCGTCTCTTTGCTAACACAGGAATGTAAATGCTTCCAGCTAGGCAAACTCAAATGCGTGTGCTATTGATTGTGTAAATTTGTGTGTGTATGTACTTGACTGTACAACACATCTGATTTAAAAGCACATTTTATGGAAACTCTAGCGCCCCCTTGAGTACTGGAGGACTTATTATGACATTTTTTTTTTTTTTTTTGCGTTTATCAAAGATATATTTCATTGTGCTGTTTAGATACATGATGTAGGGGAGAGCGGGGCACAGCCTAACACTTTTTGACTTTCTCAGTTTGTATAAATCCATTTAGGGTTCAGATAAAAAAAAATTCCCACATTAATTTCACATGTCTAGTAGAATTATTTGGTTTTGTTTCATTAATACAGTGTATACTTTTTTCTTGATTTGCCCTGAAAGAATGGAAGTGTAATGTGACAACATACCCCATAGGTGCGGTACATTATAACATGACCATATGACAGATTATAATGTTATATGATCTCATCAAAAAAATATACAAGACAAACTAAAACTAAAACTAAACTATTTTGTCAAAAACTCGAGCGTTTGAGCAACCGAACACACATCTCCAATCCATATTGCTATGTGACGCATACGGTCACTTTTGCCAGGTGGTGTTTGTAGCACAGGGGGCGGAGCTTCAGATTCTAGAGAGCATTTGATTGGATAGAAGATGTGATGAGAAGCTGAAGTCCGCTGTGAAGTGAGAGACTAAGTTTTGAATGCTTATATGCAAATTTTGTCATTGTTTTGGAGCAAACCAGCTTATTCGTAACCTTAAGTCTAACGTATTCATACTGAAAGCTAAAAAACATAAATTTTGATTTCAGGGTGCCTTTAATTAAGAAATGTTCTTTTGCTATGGTTAAAAGAATGTTCAGTAATATCTTCCAAAAGTTTAAAAATGTTGGTGCAATTTTTTCTCTATATATAGTGTTGATGTGACAACTATTAAATACTTGTTAACTAGCTGTGTTTACTCTAGTAGTATTTACTCTAGTTGGTAAATACTAGTAATACTATAGTTTCGTCATGCTGGCGTGTGTGGAAGTTGGCTATTTAGACCATGTGTGTCACAACTAGCGCCGCGTTAGTTTGTGCCTCGCTCACACTTGTTTATTTCACTGGAAACCAGAACACAAATCCTGAGGAATGAACAGTTTCTGAGCACCTGTGAGAGTGTGTGTGTGTGTGTGTGTGTGTGTGTGTGTGTGTGAGCTCAGGGTGAAGCCGACAGTCGTGGTGAGCGCTGGTGTTCAGACGAGCTGATGTGACAGCGACTCGTTCACAGCCCTGATTCAGTGTGTCAGTGAAGAGACTAATAACCTCCTGTGAACATCCCTCACAAACAGCCCTGAGCACACACACACACACACACACACACACACACACACACACACACACACACACACACACACACACACGCACGCACGCACACACACACACACACACACACACACACACACCTGCTGAGAACACACACTGCCAGCGCTTCACACACGTCATCAAACTGTGCTCTGACTGAGGCCTCTGAAAACTACTGAGGATGACCATAAAGATTAGAATAATTACATATAAATACACTACCAGTCAAAAATATTTGATCGGTGAGATTTTTTACTGTTTTTAAAAGAAGACTCTTCTGCTCACCAAGACTGCATTTATTTGATTAAAAAACCCCAGTAATATTGTTAAATATTATGACAATTTAAAATAACTTTTCTATCTTAATATATTTTAAAATGCACCAATCAAGAACTTTTGACTGATAGTGTAACTGCAAGAACTCAGATCCATAAGCTACAGTCTGGTGTTAGTTCATTAAATGTTAGATTAGGTTTTGCAAATGCAATCTAGAATTCTGCGGTACATTTTTTAAGGTAGTTTTAAAAATGGCCATAGTTAACATGTATGAGTTCAAATCTGTGTAGCATAATCCATAAAACTCATTTAGTCAGAATCTCTATTAAGTGATCTCTATTAAAACTATTATGAAAAGATTAAAGGGTTAGTTCACCCAAAAATGAAAATAATGTCATTAATGACTCACCCTCATGTCGTTCTAAGCCCGTAAGACCTCCGTTCATCTTCGGAACACAGTTTAAGATATTTTAGATTTAGTCCGAGAGCTTTCTGTCCGTCCATTGAAGCTGTATATACAGTATACTGTCCATGTCCATAAAGGTAATAAAAACATCATCAAAGTAGTCCATGTGACATCAGTGGGTTAGTTAGAAGTTTTTGAAGCATCGAAAATACTTTTTGGTCCAAAAATAACACAAAATAAGACTTTATTCAGCATTGTATTCTCTCCCGGGTCTGTTGTGAATCTGCGTTCAGGACTCCGCAGTGACGCCGCTGACGTAAGGCGCTGATGACGTGTTATCCGGTGCGCCCGAGCTTCGTTTACAGTCTGAGGGAGACGCACGCTATATTCAAGCTATTCTACATTGTTTGCGTGGATATCATTTTTTTAATGGTGCGTAAATGTGCATGTCGCGGATGAGACACTTTTACAGCGTGCGTTTCCCTCAGTCTATAAATGAAGCTCGGGCGCACCAGATAACACGTCATCAGCGTCTTACGCCATCAGCGTAACTGTGAAGGATTGACAACAGACCCGGGAGAGAATACAATGCTGAATAAAGTCTTATTTTGTGTTATTTTTGGACCAAAAAGTATTTTCGATGCTTCAAAAACTTCTAACTAACCCACTGATGTCACATGGACTACTTTGATGATGTTTATATTAGCTTTATGGACATGGACAGTATACTGTATATACAGCTTCAATGGAGGGACAGAAATCTCTCGGACTAAATCTAAAATATCTTAAACTGTGTTCCGAAGATGAACGGAGGTCTTACGGGCTTAGAACGACATGAGGGTGAGTCATTAATGACATTATTTTCATTTTTGGGTGAACTAACCCTTTAATGAAAGAGACTAAAAAATTAGAACAGTAAAGGTGTTTATTATTTAACAGAGCACAAAATGAGGAAAGAAAGATAAAAACTGTACAAACATGATGATACAAAATGTGAATACATGATGATTGATCGCCTCGTCATACATTTGTATGCTGTTCTGTTAAAGCACGAGATCAACAAGTGCTTTTCAATGAGAAGCTTAAACTGATCATTGACTCCAGAACACAGAAATAAATATATACATATATTTCCACAGGAAATAAGGCACATATATATATAGTACTTACACATATTATTACAAATTATGTGCATAAACATCTGATTGAGAAAATGTACTCTGATAAAAATGGCACTGGCTCATATCTTAATAACTTATTACTTGTTATTTATTTTAAAATGTTGAATAATTTTTTTTGTAGTTAATCAATATTTATAATTTTAATCTATTGACAGCCCTAAAAAGTCCTTTTTTTTAAGATAAGATTTGTAGGACTTTATACGTTATGCGCTTTTTTATTTTTATATATAAAGTCTAAAGTTATCATTAAGAACGTTTTAAAAAAAATTCTCATTTAGCAAAATTCAAAGCAACAAATGAGGAAAACACCAAAAAACACTTTTCCATCGTATGGCCGAACGGGTCTAAGAACGGAAAGAAATGCTTCTGGTTGTATTTCCACTTGGAATATGTAGAATATGTGAAGCGCCGTCGCCGCTCAGGATTGGTCTCTGTAACTGGCCATTTGAGCGAAGTAAACCCAATCATCGGTCGCTAGTTTCATCTCATAACGTCTGTAAACTCTTGCATTAGCAACGACTGACGCACTGTATATTTGTAAAGAGCTTGTTATCCGCAACACAGTGGAGAATGAAGCCATGGCACGGAATTGAACGGTTACGCAAAGAGAACGGTGGAAAAACGGATAAAGTGATTCATTCTAAAAGAAATGCAAATTTTTCAAGATTAGAGATGGAAGAAAATGTAAAAGTATAAAGAAGATTATTTTATGCATGTCTAGTTGAATACTGATGGAAAAGAGTCTTTAAAGATCTTTAGATGTTTCTTGAACTGTATAAAAGAACTCAGTTGTCGTCGGGTGGAGTTGGGAAGATCGGTCCACCGGTGAGGAACTGAGAAGGTGACGTTCTGGAAAGGGATTTTCTGCATCGCTGTGAGGGAACAATGAGGCGCCGCTCACTAACGAATCAGTGTCTACTGGAGGGGACGGACATTCATTAGTGGGAGTGGAGAGAAGAGATTCCTGAGAGTCCTGAGACGGTGCCGGTTCTTGCGAGGGTTTACTTTTGAAATAGATGACCGTCTTCTTGCTGTCTGTAAAGAGAGATAAACAGAGGTGTGTCATGCTGTAATGACATTCAAAGAACAGTGTCAAAGGATTCACATGATCACGCACACGCAAAACAGCATCAGGTTCACACACACTGCACTCTTCTTCAGTGTACCGCCACACACAGACACACGTGAAGAACATTTGCACTTATGATGGGAATTATATCTCACAACAGGTCATTAGTACTCACGAGCTTTGGGTTTCATCCTGCGTTTCCAAAGTACAAACAGTCCAAACAGTACGATCAACAGTACGATCAGTCCAACAATCAGTCCAGCAATAACTGAGATAATGACTATAACCAGATCCGTGAAATATGAAGTATCTGATGCAGGTTCTAGAACACACAGAGAAACAAACACAATATGCAATGAATAATATTACATAAAAACCTAAACAACAACAGAACAAACAAACAAACAAACTTAGTCATTCTTATTGTCAGTGTACAGTACAGGTCGAAAAATTAACCATGTTTAAACTTGCTGTTCCTCTTGATCTGATCCTCAGTCATACTCTTCTGGATTGTCCCAGTCAAACTCTTGTGCTCGACCACACAGCTGTACTGGTCATTTCTCCATTCGTCTGGAAGGACATACAGGGTAAGTGTCTTCTGGAAGGTCCCGTCCTCATTTGGTAGTGTGTCTCCAGACTCCACCAAGTTACTAGAATGATTCAGAGCTTGTCCATTCTTCCTCCACAAGATGCTTGTGTTTCTGAAGAGAAAGCCTGTGACGTGACACTCCACATAATAGTCTTGTTTCTTCTGCAGAAGACACACTTTAGGAGGATCTAGAAGTAAACACAGAACAGGGAACAAAACTGAGAACAGAGAAAGAAACACACACACTTTCTACTTATCACAGTTTAACAGTCTCTAAAGTTGACCTGCATAGATTTATCAAGCTGTTAAAACACGGTTTATCTGGATCTGCACATGCAAGAAATAAATGATCTGTCTGTCCTGGTAACTCTGGTACTGTACCTGCTTTCTTAAAAGTAGCTTTCGACAAATGTAAGAACTCCTTCAGCCAGTAAACACAATCATGTTCAAAGTATTGTTTAATGTTTTCAAGCTGTGTTCTGTCATTATTCCACTTCATCGCTGTGAGTAATGCCCGTTGTACAGATGCGTTGTATCTGTTCTCCTTCAGGTCCAGTGAGATGAGATCCTCTCCATCATAAGCGTGTCGATCAAACCCATGTGAGTATCCAGTCTCATCATCCCATTCACATCCATACATCCTCTGATACGTATGAACTCCTGAAAGAGAGAGAGAGGTAGTGGTATACACTATTACTTTTTATTTTTAATGTACAAGATAATCATTTGATGTTTATAAATGTAGTATAAAGTAATAAACACCTTCATGGTAATATACAAGACCCCTCCTCATCACCCTGTCAGGGTTTATTCTGCGATAACAACTGCCTGGATGTACATTATATTTACAATGCTGCTTGCCACATAAGTAAATATTTAGACTTATATTTTGATTTGAGGTGAAATACTTTATTTGCTCATCAGTTCTACTGTGTGATATGAGAGAATGAAGCGTCTCAAATACCCGGATGAGTGTCATTAAAGAGTGCATTTTCAGCTGTGCTGGTTGCAAAAGTATTTTTTTCATAAACTTCTTCCATAGGGATTTAATAAAAGTATTCGTTATAAGCTATGAACCAAGCCAACCAGCTTTGGTAACACTATATTTCGATAGTGCACTTTAGACATTCTACTAACTATAAGTAACTTTTCAACTACATGTCAACTAACTGTCATTAGAGTATTAGTAGACTGTCTGCTTAATCTATGCTAACACTTTATTGTGTTGGTCCTCAACAGACATTCTACTGACTATAAGTAACTTGGCAACTACAAGTCAACTTATTCTCCTAACCCGAACCCTAACACCTAACCATAAACAGTATACTCACAGTCTACTACAGTCTACTAATTAGAGTTAGTTGACATGTAGTGTAATAAAGCATTTTAACTCACCATCTGACTGATTGAATCGCTTCGTTAGAACATAATTGCTGTTTCTGTAGATCTGCTGTAGTTTTTCTCTGATATCAGTGTAATCCTTCCACATCTCTTTAGATGCATCATCTTTTATCCAGTCCGGTTTGGGAATCAGCTTCTTTATCTGACCGTCATAATAATCGATCTGATGATCATCCAGTGTCGTTACAGCAGAAAACCCTGGGATTTCTGAAAACTTCTGGCCACTTATTCTGGTGTAAGTGGTCAAAAATCTGTGTAACTCTGAAAAAATAGTAAACACACACATCAACACACAAACAAAAAAGCTCTCAAAATGGTTAATACATAGAAATACAGTGTTAAAAATCGAATTTCTTTTTGATACCAAAATGTCTTGATTACTCGTGTAACGTCGATTCCCTGAGATAACGGGAACTAGCATTGTGTCACTGACGCTTTGGGGAAACTCTTTTTTTCTCTGAAATACTGAAGCCTGGTTGAATCAGACAATTGGCATTTCTGCCCGCCAAAATGGGCAGGGACGACAACCTATACAAGTTGACGCTGAATGTTATTTCATCTGAATCCTTTGACCTCTCTTCAGTGATCGGAGTCGCTGGTCAGTTCATCATGAACTTCGGGAAAGAATGGAGCAGTTCTGCAGGAACTCTGACGGGGCCACTCCAAGCCGAGCTCTTCATCAGCCTTGGTCAGGAAACTGATCAGTGTGGCGTCCAGACCAGGCCTGACATCAACTGGCTCCTTAGGCGGCAGGGGGCAGGGGGCAGAGTCCTCCATGAAGTTCGACCACTCCTCCGCATCATAAGTTGCCAATGACATGGTGAATGTCATTAGTGAATTAATTCCTCCTCGGAACCCAGAGAAATAGACCAAACCGCTCACAACAGATGAGGGTGCTGGTCTTCGAAGGAGAAGGAATCCCCTTGTGAAGAGTGATGTTACGCGGGTGTGGCGAGCAGGACGAGGCCGAGGGCCGTGAGAAAACGCTGCGAGACCGGTTGCGCGATTGCTGATGAACGACACTTGAGCGACGCACCGGTCTCGTATCTCTCACGGAGGAGGGGAAGCATAAAAAGAGGAGCGACGACGGTGAAGGACGAGAGAGTCCAGGCCTGGCCTCGCCACAGCGTGAGCTCACTCTTACCCCTTTTCCACCAAGGCAGAGCTGGTGCTGGTTCGGAGCCAGAGCCTAGTTTCAAATCGGTTCTTTGTTTTTCGACCACCAAAGCACCAGCTCCGAACCAGTAAAAGTGGTTCTTAAGTAGCACCAAAACATTGCTGGGCTAGAAGTAAGAACCGCTTGCGTCAGGGGCTGGGGGCGGGGTTACCGTGACCAACAAGACGAGAAGAAACTTGTGACCGCCATTTTTGAAATAGCTGCTAATCGAGCTAATAGCTGCTCGATTGTAATCTCCGTCTATGCAAGTTACGGCGAGCTGCACGAACGCGTTTGATTCGCCGTGTTTGGATGCCGATGTAGTTTCGCAAAGCCATGAGCATCATTAGTAACGCAATATCGCCATTGTTGATGTAAGACTTGTTCGAGATGCATCGGAGCGGCGCGGACCGATCAGAGCTCCGGGAGTGTTTGGAGAACATACGACTCCTTGTGCTTTTGGATCGTTTTCTCAGTGCTTTGCTTTCATGCGGCGATCGGTCTGCGAGAAGCCGAACCATCTCGAACAAGCCTGGTGTGTTTTTGTTTGGCGCTGCCGCACTAGCGTTGCTGGGCAACATGAGATGTATACACAGTGACGTAAGATCTGGTTCTGTTTTGGTGCTCTAGCCTGTGGAAAAACAAACTGGTTCTTAGAAGACCCGTCAGTAGAACCAACTCCGAACTGGTTCTAGCTCTAGCTCTGAACCAGCACCTGGTTCTTGCTGGTGGAAAAGGGGTATTAGTCCTGTCTGCTCGGCCCTGTGACTCTGCTGTTAACTTCTCTCAAGCTCCTGAGAGGAAGACAACGGCGGAGCATGAGGCTCAGAGTCGCTTTCTTAAAAGAAAGTGGCCTGCGAGTGCAGCGAGATGAGCGCGACTTCAGCGTGGGCAGGTAACGCACTCACGGTGCTCATCCGAGGAGTGCGTGAGAGTCTGCATGTGCCACCTGAATGGCCTGGCGAGCAGAAGGCTTCTTATCTTCGTCTTCTCTTCGTCTTCTTCGGAGTCAAGCAAGGAGAGGATCTTCACGCTTGGAGAATGATTCGGATGAAATAGCATTCAGCGTCGACTTGTTTAGGTAGTCGTCCCTGCTTGTTAAGTCTGCTTAAATGCCATTTGTCTATGTGATTCAATCAGTATTTCTGAGAAACAGGAGTTTCCTCTAAAGTGTCAGCGACTTACACAATGCGAATGAACTGTATCGAAAGGGAACGAGTCATTTAGTTTTTTTTTCTTTTAAAGACACCATACAATCAAAATTGACAATTTTATGGAATATTGCAGTAATTATTATAAATTATTTATTTATCTGTGCACATCTTTTTTTTTGATTCATGTGCCTCGTAATCTTTAATCACCCTATTTGTTCTTGAAACAGAAGCCATTTTACTCAGATATACATTATAATAAGAAAAGACTAGTGCAACTTTCATTTCATGACATCTTTCATTTCAAATCAATACTTTTGCACGGATAACTAGTGTATCTTTCACAGAACAGGGACGCAAACACAGGAAGCATATTCTTTCATTTACATTAAAATGTGCATAACTTTAGCCATTCATATAGGGCTATTCTCATTGTTGTTATGGTTTTGCTGTTTAAATTGACCTGCCTGCATGAGACAAATACACAACATTGGAAAATACTGAAACATTTTCAGTGCAGCTTCAACAAAACAAAATCCTGCTTTTCATTTCAATAACCAGTTCTATTATCCTGGATATTATACAAGATGTTTGAGAAAATATTACATATCAGATTCGATAACTCTTAATTTCTGTCTGTTCAACACACGGAAGTAGGCCATGTCATTTCAACAACGAATTCTCTTTCAACATCACAAAATGAATCTTACCTGAGTAAACCAGAGGTATGTAGATGAAGAAAATGATGAACCTCATTGCAGATGAAAATCCATGTATTTGAGACACAATTCTTTGTGTAGTCGTCGAAGAACGCTGTCAAACTCTTCAGCCTTTGCTACATCTGAGTCAACAGGTAAAACCGGTTACTGAACTGACGTCACTGCAGCTCTAGAGGAACCGTCTCAATACGGAAGTGTAGGGAGGAAACCTTTTACTCAAAAGTTGTTGTCGCTTCGCTCAGTAAAGTTTCTCTTCGACGACTACACTTAAAAATAGTGTCTCAAATACATGGATTTTCATCAACAATGAAGTTCATCATTTTCTTCATCTACATACCTCTGGTTTACACAGGTGAGATTAATTTTGAACAGTAGTTTAAACGATGAGTTCTCTGTCAGCGAGGCGTTCTGCTACTTCCGTGTGTTGAACGGACACAAAATCATGAGAGGTTTGTTATAGAATAGATATAAAAATATCAAAGAATAAAGAAAGTTAAACATTTCAGTGGGATTGGTGTCTCAAATTAATGTAATATTCATTTGGATAATGGTATTTTTATAGTTATTTGATTTGACATTGAGATTCTTAACCATGTTTGAGAGCTTTATGTCATTGTGTTGTTTTGTTCGATGTTCGTTCAGAGATACACAGCATCATGACCACATACACTGGATTGAATGAACAGACGGCTGCAGGAACTCCAGAGTTTTCTGCTGTAACGACACTGGATTTACATCAGATTGATTATTATGACAGTAACATAAAGAAGATGATTCCCAAACAGGACTGGAGGGAGTTTGCATCTACAGACATGTGGACAGAAGACACTGAGATCAGAAAACAAGTACAGCAGATCTACAGAAACAACATGCCTGTTCTAATGCAGCGATTCAACCAGTCAGGTGGTGAGTTAAAATGCTTTAAACTACATTTTTAAATGTTAAAGGATTACCTTGTGCATAGACATATGCGGTATGAAGATATATTTGGTTACCACGGTATAAAATGATATACATTTATAGTTATAAGCTTAATATACCCCTTATATTTCCATATCCCCCAACCCACCCACCCCTATTTTTTTCTTGTTCAGGATTTCATATGTATCAGAGGGTGTATGGATGTGTATATGAAGATGAGACTGGAGACTCTCATGGGGTTGATCGTTATGTTTATGATGGACATGATTTCATCTCACTGGATATGAGGAAGCTCAGATACACTGCACACGTACCACAGGCAATACCCACAGTGGAGAAGTGGAATAAGGACAAAGAACGGTTTACATTGCTGAAACGATACTACGATCATGAGTGTGTTTACTGGCTGAAACATTTCTTGGCGTTACAGAAAGCGGGTTTCACGAGAACAGGTACCTTGTTATTGAGAACTTCACTTTGTTCAAAAAGATTTTTTTATTTTATTATAATGAATCATTGGGGTTTATCTTTTCTCATGCATTGCTTCATAAAAAATAAATAAAAAAATTGCACAATTTACATTTGAGTTAATCATATAAAAAGTTAGTAATTAATCTGTAACCATCTATTTATGTTTTTTATATATATACATATATATTTATACTATAATGTTTATCCTATCCTACCACATTTGGCTAATAGGATAGCAAGATTACTCAAATTTATCAAAAGGATTTTTATCATTGAAACATTTATCAAATAGATATCTGAAGTCAATATCAAACATTAACCATTTGAAAGGGATAGTTCATCCAAAAATGAAGATGATTCTTGCAGTCAGTCTTTAGACATGAGATCAAACCGTTACTATTAGGACCAGCCATCCAGTGTTGTTTAGTATTATACTATTATTGTTTAGGATTAATACTTTGAATTAAAATAAATTTCCGTATTCGTTTTCTGTTTAATTTAGTGTAATTTTGGTATTTAGTTTTGCAATTTTTGTTAGTTTTTATTTATAATAAGTACTATTTAGGTTTTATTACATTTTGATCAGTTTTTTATTTATTTTATATTACAGTACTTTGACTTAAACCCATTTCTGTTTTTTTTTTCCATGGAAACATTTGTTTCATTTTAATTTTTCATCTAATATTTATATTTAATTTGATTTTACCTGTATTTCAATTAACATTTTTTGGGGGGTTTGTTAATGATAATAACCTAACTAACCTACAGTAACCTAACTGGACCTAACTAATAACTTATTGTTAGTATTGATGATTATTTATTTAATCAGTTAGTTTAAACAATTGGTGTTTCAATATATTATAGTATTCTCAAGTGTTTTTTTGTTTCTTTCTTTTTTTTCAACTTCAGAAGCAAACTTGGTACTACTGGTGACGAGTGTGATGGTAGTATTGACAGCCCTGGTTATTGGTATTGTTATTGCTTTCATTCAGATCAAAGTAAGTATATGTTTACAAGTCTTTTTCCTGCTCTTGAATTTCTGTGTTTCATCAGCTTTAGGATGATGTTAATGTCCTCAGCAATCACACAAGCATTCAAAAGTTTGCATTTACACAGACATTTTAATGCGTTTGATAGATATTCCATTAAGTTGGAACTAAACTATGCTAATGCTTCACTAAAGTTGAGAATCACTTATTATTCTTAATTATTGTTTTTAAACTGCACAGCCTCATCTTAAATATAGCCATAATTTCAGTTAAATTTACATGTGATAAACTTTTGAATGTTAGTGTAAACTGACTCCAAAACATCAAGATGTCAAGAAATTAGACATATTGTTAATTCGACCAAGCATTAGATGCATAATCCCATTTTCAGCTGCATTTATATGGACCACAATAGTCTGCTGCTCCCGGCACAGGGGGCGGAGCTTCAAGAGCTCATGTCTTTTTACCTCTCAAACACACACACATGCACTGAACATTTAAAAAACTTTTAGCCTTTTATGTTCAAACCGGAGTCAGACAAAGGAGAGACTCAAGAAGTGACAACATGTAGAAGAACAGGACATTTCTGAATGGTTAGTTGATGAATTTATGTAGATTATGTGTAGTTATCTTCTAGTCATTGATTAGCATATTCTGCCATGATAATGATAAATGTGTTCTGGGGGCGGGGTTTATGTCAATTTTAGGGTTGGTGATGTCACTAACCCGGGAGGAATGTCGTGTAGTTCCTACCAGCCGTTTGTTGTAGTCCTTAAAAAACTATTTCTTTAAAAGCAAATATCTCCCTTTACTCTGAACTTTGAGCGTTGTAACTTTGCAGATGTTGTTTATGATCAAACAGCAACATTACACACTAACTACAGTCAAATCATAATCAACCACCCCTTTAAAGGATTGTTTTTGCTATGATTTATTGATTTAAATTTATATGAATCAATAATTAATTCCATACATTTGTTGACCACTCTGTGTCCCTCCCCTGAAAACACCTTGAAAACCACTGGACTAGTCTAAATAAAAAAAGAGTCTCATCTAACCGTGTCAATTGTAATAAATGGGTCAAATCTGAAGATTTCATTAGGATTCAAAAAGTTTTCTGTATAAAAAGAATGCATTTAAAAAAATACTGATTTATTATTTGGTTCATGTTTTCATTTGATGCTACTGACAACAATTAACAAAGTTGAATTTAAGTTTTAAAAGCTATATTTACAAAAACAGTCAAAGCCAAATGTTTATCTTTAAGCACATTTTAGAGAAATACCTTTGCAGAATTTGCTGTTTTTTACAATTGCAGTGTGTATTGCAAAAATCTGGGATTTGGAATTGGTCACATGCAGTTTCATGTGAATTAAAATTGTGTAATTAAAATAGCCTTATTTAATTCATATTTATAACATTACTTTGCAGAAACGAGTCATCGAGTATAAGCGGGTATCTAATCAAGAAGTGACCTTCTCCGACAAAGGTCTATGAAGAGTTTCCTCCAGTCGTCTGCACTCTCTCCAGATTTTAGTCCGGTTTTGAATCTTCAGGATGAGAACATTCAGAGACTGTCTGGATATGAAACTTGTTAATATGTGTAATTGACTATGTGTAATTGATGTTGTACTCGCATTTGTATATATTTTAAATGATAGTCAATTTTTTGTTAATGTACAGTTTATTTATTTTCAAGTTGTAAGGCAAGGCAAGGCAAGGCAAGGCAAGTTTATTTATATAGCACATTTCATACACAATGGTAATTCAAAGTGCTTTACATAGAAGAAATTAAAATAATCAAAAGAAATGAGAATAATTAAAACAGTTTAGAATAAAAAATAAAATAAAATACAGTGCAAACAGTCGGACGCACAGTGGCACAGTGCTCATTCAGTGAAGTTGCACAGTGCTCATTCAGTTAAGTTGTAAGTTCACTGATTACTAATAGTTTGACAGCTTTTGTACAGTTAACAAAATAAACACCGTAACATTTCAGAATATGTGCAGTTCTTTTTTTTAAATAAAACTTGTACGTAAGAAAATATAAAGATGAAAATAGTAAAAGTTTGTAAATGTGTACAAATTTAGAAATAGTATCTTGAAATTGTGATATTTTTGTCTAATAAAAAGTTAATATCTTGCAAAAAAGCTGAAAAAATTATTTTATTTAGTAAATATTTCATTATTTTATTGCTTTATTTCTCAAAAAAAAAATTCTCAGTATCCCGAGATAAAAAAAAAAGATAAAAAAACGAAACAGGATTTTATATCTGTACTCATTAATGTACACAAGATAATGATTTTCTCATTATATGAGTATGTTGGCATTTAAGTTAGTTTATATGTTCAGTTTATGTTAGTTTATATATTAAGTTAGTAAGATATGTGTTTTGTCACGGTTCATAGATCCAATGTCTCTCTCTAGTCTTGTGCTTTGTTGTTTACATGTGTATGAGTGTGTGAGTGGGTGTGTCCGGATCATTACAGTTGATCAGTTCCAGCTGCAATCACTCACCATTACCAGCTGCCACTCATCTCATCTCCTATAAAGGCTCACCACTTTCTCATTCCCTTTGTCAGATCGTTGCATGAAGTCACTGTGTTGTCTGTTCCTGTTCCCGTGCTTCGTGTCCCGTCTCGAGTTCCTGTGTTCCGGTTTCACGTCTTGTTGGACTTCGTTTCTTGTCTGGATCACGTCATCACTCATCAGAGCACGCTGCACTTCATCCATCACTCTGTGTCTGACCATCAAAGTCCCTGCGCCACCATCTGCATCACCCGGATTATTCATCATCATCATCATCATTATTGACTATAATTAAAAGAGCTGTTTTACTTGCATATTGTGTCCTCGTTTCTGACGTAACATGTTTGGTATGTGTTCAGTAGCCTATGTGAGTTCTTTATTATCAGTCTTATCTTTGACATTGCTTTTGTCCACACCAATAAATGCGGTATGACTTTTCAGAAAGCACCACGGAATGAATGTATTATGCAGATTACCGTTTATGAGTTTATATTGTTATGTATTCTGGAATGACCGGTCCAGAGTCTTTTTCATGCACTTAAAGTTGTATCAATCACAAATATGTTAGTATAGTTTTCTTGTTGATAATCTCAGATCAATTGTTGCATTTGCCTTTTACCCTGAAGACTTTTAAACATCACACCCGGACTGACATGATGGTAAGTACTGTATGATGACAGTTTTCATTTTTGGGTGCACTGTACCTTTAAATAATACACCACACCACCTGATCCATTGGCTATCACCTTATTTATAATTTATTTACGCACTGACTGTAAAATCCAACAGTGATTCTAACTTACACTTTTTAGTTAACTTTACTTTCTAATTTCTCCCATCTAGCAGTGAAATTGTATTTTGCTTTCAAACAAATTGTGCTCTCTAGCTCCTCGCTTTTTCAAATGCGTGTTGCAACCACGGTAGCCGTTATGTACCAGGAAGCAATGACAACAATAGCCCTTCGTCGAGTTTGGCTATACGCTACTTGTTCTACTGCTATACTTAAATAATTTTAGCAAATGGCTGCAATATAAGAAAGAGTGAAAAATGTAAGGGTGTCTGAATACTTTCCGTACCCACTGTATATTTCATGTCATATAAATATATTTTATAATTGTATTGCTAACACTTATGTCCTAAACATCTTGTGAAACTTTTAATTGGGTTTATATAATCCCTCTATATTTGTAACAATCTTGCAGTTGATCATGCTTGAGTCACACAGACTTCAACATTCAGCCTGCAAAACACAACAATGGTAGCAATTATATATATTTTAAGTAAATTATTCAAGTACTTTCTTTTTTGTTACTAGAACTCTTTTGTAAGTGAACTATACTAACTAAGCATTTGTCAGTACCACATACTCTTCCTATTTCCCTTTACTCGTTTTTTTTTAGGCAATCAGTTTATCTAACTAGGCTAATTAGATTTTTACAGTGAACATACATATGCATGTAGGTGTGTGTATATACACATGCGTATTTAGAAGTAGGTATAGTATACTATACAGAAATGGCCATTTCCCGAGTCTGAGCATTAGTAATCATATATCAAGGTCCTGTCTATAGACGCAATCTCCAGCAGAGCTGTCAATCATGATGCCACACCCTGTTTTTATAGCAAGGCAAGGCAAGTTTATTTATATAGCACATTTCATACACAGTGGTAATTCAAAGTGATTTACATAGAATAAATTAAAATAATCAAAAGAAATAAGAATAATTAAAATAGTTTAGAATAAAAAAAATAAAATACAGTACAAACAGTCGGACGAACAGTGGCAATTATCAAATAACATCAAATAACTAACTAAAACCAAACTTATAAGAAAAACGAACCCTTGAACCCTACTTCAGCGTGATAAGAGCTACCTAAAATGAAAGAAACCATCTTTGGAAAAAATTTTGAAGAGTAATTTTATCTTTTTGTTTGTCCAAGTCCTCTTATTTCTTCTTCTGGTTGCTGGTCGCGTGGGGAAAAAAAAAGTTTGGAGATCAGGAGATCCAGTCCGACCGTGGGACCTTTTCCCTCAAGTTACAACCAGCCCTTTCATAACTTCCTTGACCATAACCGAGTCAGACTAATGGTGCCTTCACGTGCTATGGTAATTATGGTAAATACCAAAAGCCGACGTGGAAAATGCACATGAACACCCCCTCATGTGGTATTTTCCACTGGGCAACTCGTAGAATATTTTGATGCACGAGTTGCCGAGATGAGATAACCTTTGACCTTTTCAACATGGCGGGAGAGCGACGCAAGCGTTGTGAATGGTAATACCAGTTCACAAGTGGAAAATATCATAAAAGCACTTGAACACAACACACTGGTAAATACCAGTTCACAAGTGGAAAATATCATCTTTTCCACAGCACGTGAAGGCAGCATAACACCACAAGTTTGCCATCTCTTCATTCAACCTAAAATTGAAGAACAGCAAAGGAATTGATTTAGTATACTGTAAGCTGTAGACCTCTTGTTTTGTTCAGGTGGTTTACTGACTGTTATGTGTGGTTACATTTACATTTCCGTTTCATTCATTAACTTTCATTAACTTCATTAACTGCCGGGGGCGGCAGTGGCTCAGTGGTTCATGTAGTTTGTTTACAAACCGAAATGTTGGTGGTACAATCCCCGGTCCATGAGCAAGACACCTAACCCCAGCTGCTCCCGACGAGCTGAATGGCGCCTTGCATGGCTGACACCGCCGTCAGTGTATGAATGAGTGAGTGAATGGGTGAATGTGAGGCAATGTAAAGCGCTTTGGTGGATATTGGGTCTGTGAAAGCGCTATATAAATGCAGTCCATTTACTTTCACTTTCCATTTTACCCATGTATGCGTAATTATGCGTATGTGATTTTTTTTAGACTAGTGATGTGTTTTTGATTTAGTTAAATCAATTTTTTCTGACTTTTAGAGTATTGATTCTGTGATCCCTGCTTGCAAAGTCTCTCCATAAATGCGAGCACAGCTACATAGCTTTTGAGTAGCACTGTATCCAGTAAATTTTTTTATTATTTATATATATATATATAGTTCACAGACGATCATTACTGGGTGTTCACTGGACGAACAGGTTAATTGATTGTAATATTAATTCTGCTACATCAAGTTAATTATATTAACTCTTTCCCCGCCATTGACGGAACTCTCCGTGTTTTCACTGTTATACGGTGGTTATACGGTATTACACTTCTTCTGAAAGAGTACAGAATCTCCTGATCAAAACATAGGAGAAGAAGCAGAAACAAGTGAGATCATGGGCAAATTACAAACTGAAGTGAGTATCTCTATGCCCTACTCCCTTCGAAGGGAAATGGTCTTGAAGTGGGGACTTTGGAGTGAGCAGGGCACTTGGTGAAGGGAGCAACGAAAGACAATGTAATTTCCTCATTATTTTCACCTGGGATGTTCCCATGACAACACAGCGGTTGTCACGACAGAAATGCAAGTAAATATACATTTTATACAAAAACAGTTTTTAAAATATGCATTATGTTTGTGTGAGTGTATTTCTCTGCTCTCAACTTTTAAACTTACCGTCTTATCTTTAACTAACACATTTCTTACTAATGAAACTTATTTAAACATAACATTACAAAAATGTGTTAAATATATCACAAGCAAAACAAAACGTACTCTGTTACTAACGTAATCTCGGTTCCCTGAGAGTAGGGAACGAGTATTGCGTAGCTAATATGCAGTGGGGAAACTCCTTTCCTCGAGAATATTGAAGCCTATATTTTAAAACGCAGTGCAGCTGCACAACAGACACCAGCGCTCAGAGCGTCTAGCTCACCCATTGGCTGTGCTGCGGAAACTGCACATCCTATGGCGAGGCGGCTCAGATGAGCGAACCAATCAGGCAGCTTAGCTTATGGCTATAAAAGCCCACCATTTCGCCATAGCATCAGGTTAAATCGACTGAAGTGAAACCCTTGACAGAGTGCAATAGTGCGGCAGGCTACGCAATACTCGTTCCCTACTCTCAGGGAACCGAGGTTACGTTAGTAACCGAGTACGTTCCCTTTCAAGAACGGTCACTTCGTATTGCGTAGCTAATACGCAGTGGGGACGCAATGTAAAACGCTGCACTATTAGCAACTGACTCAATCCCAAACTGGAGCCTAGGGCAACAACCTGAGGCTCACAGTAAGACACGAGCCATTAATAAAAGTTCCCGACAGGGATATGAATCAACAGTCGTCCTTATGACATAAATGAGAGTTGGAGCCTCCAGAGGCCAGGCTCACTCATATTACTTCCTAGGACAGATTTCTGCTTATGGACAGTAAACCGTGTTAGACTGATAAGACCGGACGACCGTCGGGTCGAACTTATTTTACTGAGAGGCCTTAAGCTTGTAAGCAGGGTACCTCCAAATTATAGAACCTAACAAATGTGGATGGCAAGGACCAGCCGGCCGCCGCACATATATCTTCAATCGGTACACCACTGGACCAGGCCCACAAAGAGGCCATACCTCTTGCAGAATGGGCTCTAGCACCTATGGGGCACTCCTGGCCCACTGAGGCGTATGCCAGAGAAATGGCGTCCACTATCCATCTCGATAGTCTCTGCTTCGTGACCGGTAACCCCTTGGTGCGGCCGCCGAGGCACACTAAGAGCTGTTCCGACTGCCTGAACGGTGCAGAACACTCCAGGTATATTTTGAGAGCTCTGATGGGACAGAGCAAATTAGTCTCCCCGTCGTTCTTCGAGGGGGGAAGCGCTGATAACGTGATGACCTGCACTCTGAACTGAGTTGAGAGCACTTTAGGTACATAGCCATGCCTCGGTTTGAGGGTGACTCTAGACTCACCAACCCCAAACTCCAGGCAGGGAAGGGCCCATGGAGAGCGCCTGCAAATCGTCCACTCGCTTAACTGATGCCAGAGCCAACAGGAGAGCAGTTTTCAGCAAAAGTGGCTTAAGGTCAGCCGACTGAAGTGGGTCAAACGGGGGACCCTTTCAGGGCCCGAAGGACCGTGGAGAGGTCCCATGCCGGCATAGAAGGGGGCCAAGGGAGGTTCATCCTTCTGGCCCCTTTGAGGAAGCGAACAACAAGGTCGCTTTTCCCTAGTGATTGTTCAGCCACGGGAGCATGGTAGGCAGTTATGTCCACCACATATACCTGGAGCATGGAGGGGGAGCGTCCCACGTCCAAAAGCTCTTGAAGGAAATAAAGTACCACTGGTATCTCACATGACTGGGGGTCAGGGGTACTTAGCTGTGCACCAACTGGTGAACACCGACTGTAAAGTATGGACTACTGGTTCGTTTAGGATGGGAGCACTACAGAAAGATTCAGGCCAGAGAATCCTTTATCAGCTTTATTTTCTTGATCAGGATGCCAATATACAAGTTCGTATAAGAATGTATGTGCTCTAAACAGAGAGAAAGAAAAATAAATAATGCAATGGTAATAATAACTGATTAATAAACAAATAAAGGAATTCACAACAGTACAGTACAGAAAATAATAATTGACGTTAATACAGTGCAACAAAATATGTCACTATATGCCCTTTAATATCTGTACTGCTGCACCTTCAAGTAATTATGCAGCATGACACTGTATCACTATAACACTTGATGCAGGTAGCACCAAATAAACAGTAAATGCACTGCACTTGAATGCAAAATCATATATCTAAATAACTAACACAAATAATGTCTAAATCGACATATAGAAGGCTAATTATTGCACACAGGAAACATGTCACATATTACAGCATGCTCTGGCATCATGACTACACTAATTGGTCACGCAGTTCAACAAATAAAACTAGTTCGCATGAACACATAAATTTCACAACATTCATCACAACGCAGTACAAACATGCAACAGTAGTAAAAACTTACTTGCTTTTCATAAAACGCACACAAAGGTAAAGAAAAGGGTCTCTGAGTCTTCTCTCATCATCCCTGAGTACGAACAACTGAGCAGCG
>JARPMJ010009658.1:0-25029 GCA_033366665.1 Phoxinus dragarum
CGCCCTCTCTCTCGCCCTCTCTCTCCCTCTCTCTCTCTCTCTCTCTCTCGCCCTCTCTCTCGCCCTCTCTCTCTCTCTCCCCCTCTCTCTCTCTCTCTCTCTCTCTCTCTCTCTCAGAGACGATCACGGCTCTCTTTAAGACTCGGTTCAGGCTGGACTTCCCCTTTGATCTCCAAGAGCTTCCAGCCTTCGCTGTGATCGGGTCAGTTCTGCCTCTTGTTTCTTTGCATTTGTTGTGGACCAACTCTTAACAATGCAAAAATAATTGTCTTAGTATATCTGCCCTTAAAAACAATAACAGGCAAACTAAGTTAGCGGATAAAAGTTACAAATCAAATCAAATCCTTGATCTTTTCACAAATAAGAGGAGATCATGCTATAATAATATCCTGTACGGTTCAGAACTCAAAACTTCCTTGTTAGTCCAAAAACAGCTTTTTTTTTGCTCAGAAAACGACTCGTTTTGAATTTTGTCACATTATTACATCATAGTGCGACGAAAGACCGCCTCCACAGAATCAGAGCGACGCCCACTTCTACATCATTGCCTCTTTAGCCCCGCCCACCGACGCAAACACAGGATAAAGCTGCGTTCACAATACAAGCGACACGTTACCATTGATTTCAATGGGGAGCGGGCGTTTTCCGGCGACACGCGCGATCGCGACCGTTGGCGACCTGATGGGGCGTGTCTGGCGACGCGACAAAGTTGAGATCTGTTTAACTTTATGCAAATGAAGAGCGACTTTCGGGAGCGACAACCAATAGGAGTGAAGTCAGTGGAGCGCGCGTGATCATCCGTCACTCTCTGACAGAGGCAAGTTGAACGAGAAGCAAACTTTAGCCGTCAGAAACTGTGCTGTAAGCTGTGATGTATCTCCGTGTGCATACAGTGTGTTCACAGCACTGACTCAGAGCCGGACTGGTTTCGTGAACCCATATAGACGGTATTTGCCTGTTTGCTGCAGTTAAACAGCCGCGATGGCAAAAAGCACTCACAGTTTCTCGTTCATCTTTAATATTATGCATGTTATACTGCAGGGGTCGGCAAGTAACTTTGGCCGCGGGCCAATATTTTTTTTATCCAGTAGATGGCGGGCCAGCTACATGGAATAGGCCTATTCGTTACGGTGAAATCACAAAATATAATGCCCACAAACGTGTCCCTACTACTTATATACAACCACTGATGAGCATAATCGGTTTTGATGAAGAAGAAAAAAAACGAAAAAAAAAAAACTATACGAATGCGGATTAGAACCCAGAACCTTTTACACACTTGACGAAAGTTCTGCCACTGGACCATTTAAGCACACGAGAAAATGCCGCGGATACATCTTATTAACGATAAATGAAACCCCATGTAGCCTACTATTTAAATCGATTGTTGGACGTGTTATTGTACATCTGATTTAGCATTGTATTACCAATGGACTGTACAACTTTTGAACTTTATTCCTGTTTTTAAATTATTATTTATTCGGGACACAAGAGGTCTGCGCAGGACTGTTTTTTTCCGTCCCGCTCCCACAAGGTTCAATTCAGCAACCGCTTAAAATACTTAAAAGTAAAAGCTTAAAAGTGTTCACCTGCTTTAAAAATTTAGATCTCGTTTTCAGAATCTCAAATCTCAAAAACAAGCCGTTTTTCATTTTTTTATTTTTTATTTTAATTTGGGGGGAAAAAAAACGATTGAACGAATGATACACGGCGGCAGTGATGCGCGGGTCAATGTATAAACAACCCGCACCCGACCGACGTTTTCAACCCGCCCGCAACCCGGACCGCAAACAAAAGAAAGAAAATATTGTACCCGACCCGCATATTGGGCCATAGACGTAGGAAGGGTGCGCATTTTTCTGAATACTGTGTTTTGTAATAAAGGCTTGATTTATTCATTTGTTTCGTTTCATTTTCTTAACAATTAAGATGCTGCATGTGTTTATCCAGTCTAATCGAAGTGTGCGTCTCTCCTCCGAATTTCCCAACAAAAACCCTGCCCCCTCTCAGAAAATACATAAAACTCGCATTACTGAGCTATATGCGTTTAAAAGTAGCCTATTAAAATGGCACAATGGCATTGCTCAGTTCAACGTTTTGGGAAATCGGGCATTTTGTCCCGCTTCAGCTCTTATTCAAAAGTTAATAGCGCGCTCAACATTCAGGTAAATAAGGATGTCCCACTGTCATCTCTGCAGACTGAGCTCGTGCGTCATCCTCGCACAGTTATTCAGCCAATAAAGTGTAGACCTGTGTATTTCATAGAACATTATGTCTAGTAGCCTACTATATAAATTACAATGGTTTAATTGGCATCTTTATTTCAAACGACCCGATCGACCGCGACCCGAATATCATTAAAAATATTTTTGGATGACTCGTAACCGCGGGTGACCGCAGGCACTCGTCGCTCCTTTTGGATCATCCCGCGCATCACTGATTCACTGGGCCTATTTGTAAACCGTTATAGTAAAAAAAAAAAAAAAAAAAAAAAAAAAACGGACTTCCAAAATAATCCGGCGGCCAGAAAATACTGCTGGCGGGCCAGTTTTGGCCCGCGGGCCGCCAGTTGCCGACCCCATTCCAGTTATATTTAGAATTGTCCTTCCAAAATGTGTGTTTGTAGTGGCAAGAAAACGGATTTGTTGTCGACAACATGGAGAAACATCCGTGAATGTCACTCACAAACATTACTAGGCAACCAGTAGCGGGAACGCCCACTAGCGACCTCACCACTTTTTTCAATTCCAAACATCTGTTTTTTAATATCATCTGTAGTTTGCCACTGTTTATGTGTGTTTTGCGTTGTTTCTGATTTTGAGGATGAATTTTGTCAATCTTCTAAACAGGGTCCGACCTTGATGTAATTTGATTCTAATCATAATGTAACATTATTGAAAAACAGATTTTTGACAGTACAAAAAATGCTCAACTTTGACAGTCATTTTTATTGTTATAATTGTGATTTCATAATATGTAGATATGAATCCAACTAAAAACTAGTGAAAATATGTATTTTAGTCCAATAGCAAATGGTGTAGCTCTGCAGCCATCTACTAAAGTGATCATTTCTTTACTTTTAAAACAGCATTTTCCAAAAGATGGGCAAAAATCTTACACTAAACCATGTCAAATTATTCATATATCCATGAACGTTAGAAATGTGGGTCTTTTATAAAGTGAATTTTACTTCTTTTTTTTTTTCAATTAAAAAATATATAATAAATCCTCCTAAAACTATAAATCCTAAAAAAAAAAACTATGTTGTTTCAAAATTACATTTTGTTGAAACAACACAAGTGTGACTTTCCCCCCCACACTAACATAAAAAACAGATATTATTCAAATTTATTTAATTTTTTTTGTAGATCTAGAAAGTGTAGATAATTTTTTATTTTATTTCAGCAAACGTCATTAGGGGTCAAAGACCCGAACAGCGCACGAGGGGTTAAAAACGTGCAGGTTTACAGCGCATGTTTACGAGACTCAGTCGCTATAGAAACAAAGACGCTAAAATGCAATCACGCAATGAGCTTCTCTACTACGAAATTGATTTCTTTATATTTGCTATTAGTATTATCCATACTGCAAAATCCTTATGTTTTTATTAAACTATATGTGGGCCTAATGTAAAATACGGGACAAATCGCGTCCCTTATTGATTTGATACGGGACGCATCATCTTACTTGTAAATACGGGATGATTGCGTATTTTAAGGGACGGGTGGCAACCCTAAAGTCGCGTGTAATGTGAACGTAGCTTAAACCGTAGAGACGCCTCTGAGGATTACAGTCTTTGCATTGCCGTCCTCGTGATCCTAATGAACTTGTAATGAACTTTGTTTTAAAGAAGCTCCAGTCTGATCACGTCACAGTTTGTTTGTTCGCTTCATTTTTACTGCAGATTCATTTTTAAACGAGACTGAAAATAAAAGATTTTTAATTGTGATTGTTTGGTATCCTTAATAATTTGAAATGTCCTACCGTAGTATCTCTGTTCATAATGACGCCCAGAACATAACTTAAAAGCGTTCATTTACGTAAATATGTTTGGTAACACTTTACAATAAGCTTTCATTTGTTAACATGAACTAACAATAAACAATAATTCTACATCATATATCAATCTTAGTTACTTACTTTAAGGCGAGACACTACAGGTGAATAGGGTAAAATCATTAACTTGCTGATATCACCATGAAACTTTTCCAGTTGATTACTTATATTAAGATGAGTAAAAAATGTATTACAAGTTTTCTGTAATTTAATGTTTAAATATGCAAATTAGGCAATATCTAAGTAAATATGCGCTAATTTACATATATATAAAAAAACTAAATCTGAATATTGGATAAAGCCAGGTTAAAATTATTTTTTATTGTGTTCACATATTAGATGGGAAAAAATTGAGTGAGGGATTTATGGATATCTGTTATCCTGTAAATCAGAATATACTGTCAATAGCCTTAAAAAATGATTTTCGACATGTTTTTTTGGAATAAAATGTTATATAAATCAGGCTAGGAATAATATATTTACAAATCCCTCAGTAAATGTCTTCATAATATAACTAGGCACAAGACTGGAAGGTTTGGTGTGTATCGGTGCGACTGAAGTGGAGATTTCGGACTTGGAGAATGAGAGAAAAGTCATTTTGAGAAAACGGGCTTTAAAGATTTATCATCAGCCAATGAGATTGCGCATTCAGCCCTTTTACTTTCACGATTGGTTGCTGATAAACAGGAAATGACCATATTTGGATCCGACAGCATTGTACAGGAGAGAGAGAGCTTTCTAACGGTGTGTGTGATGACAGGAGACAGAGATGATGATTTATAACGCCAACTTTTGTTGAGTTTAGGAGAAATATACAGACGCAAACAGACAAAGTTAGTAAAATAAAGACATAAATGTGTATTTCTGACTTTTTTTCACCACAAGTCTGAAAGAAGACATGTTATTGAGACAAATATCCCAAAATCTCAAAATTGACCAGTGAAAAAAAAAAAAAAAACGATGTTTTTGCCTGCCGTGTCTCGCCTTAAATAATTCTTCAAGTCAGCAGTAATATTATAAAGCTGCTGGTTGTTCATGCACTTTGTACCCAACAGATATTTGAATGAAAGCACAATCTTCTAACAAACTGTATTATGAATCATGAGCATGTTTATGCCATTATTAATGAATATGCATAATGTCACTCATAATTCTCTCTCTCTCTCTCTCTCTCTCTCTCTCTCTCTGCAGGATTGCCAGCGGGTTTGGCGGTGCCTTATTTGTATATTTGAACAGGCTAATTGTTCAGTTTATGCGAAAACAGAAAACTATTAACAAGTTCCTCATGAAGAAGTGAGTGTTCTGTGTTTCTCTATAATTGTGAGGGCCGAATTTCTGAAAATATACATCATCCTGGGATGCTTTTCAACTGATAGTGTACTGTAGTTAAACCTCTTACCGGCGTTATTTTCATACTAATTATAAAATATCTTCTAAAAATTATCTTAAGTTATGCTTATTTGGATATGACCTTGAGCTGACTGTGACTGTAAAAGCTCTGCAAACTTTCAAAGATCAGTAATTCCAGTCTCACTTCCTGTTACATCCCTATTTAACAATGTAACTAATTAGCATAATGCCAGCCTGTGGTCTTGATTGGCTGAACAGCGTCTCTTAGCTCCGCCCTCAAACACTGCAGTGTATCTTACCCCTTTTCCACCAACAAGAACCGGGTGCTGGTTCAGAGCCAGAGCCAGAGCTGGTTCAGAGTTGGTTCGACTGACGAGCTTACTAAGAACCGGTTTGCCTTTCCACCGGCTAGAGAGCCACAACAGAGCCAGATCTTACGTCACTGTATACGTCTCATGTTGCCCAGCAACCGCTAGTGCGGTAGCGCCAAACACAAACACGCCAGGCTTGTTCGAGATGCATCGGCTTCTCGCAGACCGATCGCCGCGTGACATCAAAGCACTGCGATAGCGATCTAAAAGCACAAGGAGTCCTATGCTCTCCAAACACTACCGCAGCTCCGATCGGTTCTCGCGCTCCGATGCATCTCAAACAAGCCATCAACAATAACGGACGTTGCAATACTATGGATGCTCATGGGATTGCAAAAATACATCGGAATCCAACGCGTTCGTGCAGCTCGCCGTAACTTACTATAGACGGATATTATAATCGAGCTGCTATTAGCTCGACTAGCTGCTATTTAAAAATGGCGGTCACAAGTTTCTATTCGTCTTGTTGGTCACGGTAACCCCGCCCCCAGCCCCTGACGCAAGCGGTTCTTACTTGGCTCCGTTCTAGACCCTGCAATGATTTGGTGCTACTTAAGAACCAGTTTTACTGGTTCAGAGCTGGTGCTTTGGCGGTGGAAAAACAAAGAACCGATTTGAAACTAGGCTCTGGCTCCGAACCAGCACCAGCTCTGCCTTGGTGGAAAAGGGGTATCTGAGACTGGGAGAGTTTGGTTCGTGTTGTTCATGTCGAGAAGACGCTGTTTTCTGCTGACAAAGCAAATCCACTTTGATGAGATCGATACGGTAAAACCCACGCCATCGCCACTGTTCGTATCACTGTGTGTCAAGAGCTGAGACTTTCTGACCAATCAGAGCAGAGCAGCTCTCAGAGGGGCGGGGTTTAGAGAGACTGAATCTTCGAATGAAGCGTTTCAGACGCTGAGAGAAAAGAGCTGACGCTGTGGTGGAGATTATGAGGACACTACAGTGTTTTTGACTTTGATGCATGAAAACTTATTGTAGGAGAAATCAAAAACAAAACTAGCAATCTTTAAAATTGCATAACCCCAGGCACTTTAAACTAGCATGCTTATTATATGAGACTCCATAGCATAATATGAGCACTTCTGAAAATCCCCAAAGCTTTCTGAAAGCAATCAAATTAGACTGCAGTTTATTATATTACAATTATCTTAATTTCTGAACTGTGAAGGTCTATTCACAAGTATAATATCACGTGTGTGTGTGTGTGTGTGTGTGTGTGTGTGTGTGTGTGTGTGTGTGTCGTGTGCAGGCGTCTGTTGTATCCCGCGCTGGTCACGCTGCTGATCTCAACACTCACTTTCCCTCCGGGCTTCGGGCAGTTCATGGCCGGACAGGTACACACACACACACACACACACACACACACACACACACACACACACACACACACACACACACACACACACACACGCGCACACACACGCACACACACACACACACGCACAATGTGTTTGTTCCTCAGGCTGTTAAATCCATCCAGTTAATAATCTTAATGAGACAGTTGAGAGAAACATGAGGCGTTCATTAATCATTCTTAACAACATACACACTCGATAAAATACAGAATAAGGCATCAACTCTCGCTCTCTATCACTCACACACACACACACACACACACACACACACTTATATAAAACAGAATTATAATACAGAATGTGGCAATAAAATCCACCATTAGCCGCGTGTGACTGCACTCTCGCACAACACTTCACATAATTCATTTCTCAATCAGTTCTCATCTCGTTTTATAGTAGAATACCTGAGCATCTCTAAAAAGGAAGGGGTGGCACTTTACAATAAGGTTTAATTTGTTAATATTGCATTAACTAACAATGAACAATACATTCTGACAGCATGAATTAACCTTTATTAATGCTGGTAAAAAATGATCACGGTCATGTTAGTTCACAGTGCATTAATGTTAACAGATACAACTTTTCATCTTAAAACATGCTGAGATTAACAGTGATGAAGATTAATAAGTGCTGTCGAAGTTGTAAGTTCATGTGAACTAATGTTGTTGTGAAGTGTTACCAAGGATGTTTACTTTACAACATTAAAAACTGGGATTTTGTATTTTAACTTGTTTAACCTTACGCATGTACTTTCCCACTGTGTAAGTTAAGCTTCAATATATTAACACATGTTCATGTGTGCATGTAAATATTTCTTCTTTTTAGTAAGTGTTTTATTATTTAATTACTTATTAGTTTTTCATCAACCCACAAATTTGAGTTTGGGGATAGAACAGAATAGAATTGGATAGAACAGAACAGAGTAGAATAGAATTGGATAGAATAGAATAGAATTGAATAGAATAGAATAGATTGGATAGAACAGATTCGAATATAATAGAATTTCTTCAATATTTTTTTTAAATTAATTATTCGTTTTTCATCAACCCACAAACTCGAGTTTGGGAATAGAATAGAATTGGATAGAACAGATTCGAATATAATAGAATTGGATAGAACAGATTCGAATATAATAGAATTGGATAGAACAGATTCGAATATAATAGAATTGGATAGAACAGATTCGAATATAATAGAATTGGATAGAACAGATTCGAATATAATAGAATTGGATAGAACAGATTCGAATATAACAGAATTGGATAGAACAGAGTAGAATATAATAGAATTGGATAGAACAGAATTGAATAGAATAGAATTGGATAGAACAGATTTGAATATAATAGAATTGGATAGAACAGATTTGAATATAATAGAATTGGATAGAACAGATTCGAATATAATAGAATTGGATAGAACAGATTTGAATATAATAGAATTGGATAGAACAGAGTAGAATATAATAGAATTGGATAGAATAGAATTGGATAGAACAGAGTAGAATATAATCAAATAGAATTTCTTCAATATTTTTTAAATTAATTATTAGTTTTTCATCAACCCACAAACTCGAGTAGAACAGAATAGAATTTGATAGAACAGAATAGAGTTTGATAGAACAGAATAGAATTGGATAGAACAGAGTAGAATAGAATTGGATGGAACAGAGTAGAATAGAATTGGATAGAATGGAATTGGATAAAATTGAATAGAATAGAATTGGATAGAACAGAGTAGAATAGAATCGAATAGAATAGAATTTCTTCAATAATTTTTTACTTGTATACATGATTAGCAAATTTTTTTTTAAGCATAAAACTGTGAGGTTTATGCTGAAAATAATAAAGTGAATATGAAGCTCCTGTTAATAACTTGTCGTTTTCTTCATAGCTCACACAAAAGGACACCCTGGTTTCATTTTTTGACAATCGCACTTGGACAAAGCAAGGAATCACAGAAGACTTTAGTTATGACAGTCACTCGACCGCCTGGAAACATCCGCAGGCTAATGTCTTCGTGATCCTCGTCATCTTCATCGTTATGAAGGTAAATCATCACACACACACACACACACACGCATCTAAACGCATGTTTTTTATTCAGAATTGTTTGGTTTAAAGGCAATGTTTTTCATAAACACTTTTTGTAATACTGGTTGAAACACTCTTCACATCCTGATCTCTTTTAAAGTTGTTTACGTTGATTATTGTTGTAATGTCGTGTTTTGAGACCTGAGGTATTTTAACGCTTCGCAGACTCTGCTCTGGCTGGGATTTGGAGGAGGCGTGGCTTCCTCTCCAGAACATTTAATAACACTTGAATAATACATGAGCTCATTAACATATGACTGCCACATTTACATATCTACTAGTGGTGTCAACAATAATCGATTCGGCGATGCATCGCAATGCGGGGCATGCACGATTCAGCATCGATGCGGCAAAGTGCCATAATCGATTATGTCACTGTTTATTTTCTGGCCTTGAGTTGGACAATAAAGTTGTGAAGTTTCAATTATTTCCGTGGGCATAACAACAACAATCAAGACGGCTGAGGCGGAGGGAGATGACCGCGATAGACGGGTAATTAAAAACGCACCAAAGCTTGGAAAAGCGGACATCTGGGCACATTTCGGATTCTACGAAGTTAATGGGGAAACTAGACAAGACGAGGCTGAACACAGGAGCGCAGCTTCGCGGCTGAGACACGAATAGACTATTGACATAAAGCTTTTACTCTTAAACACAAAAGGCACGTCCATTTTAATAAAAAAAAATATTTATTAAACAAACCAGATCAAGAGCAAAAACAAAATAAAGTGCATAACTGAAAAATAAAGCATAGGCTCAAAACTAATACAAACAGTGGCACTGCGCATTGGGCTCCAATAATTTTTTTCCGTCTTCTAAAAAAAAAATGCTGCTACACTGCCGATGTCTTTGTTGACATGGTAGAGGAGGACTGACTATGAATTAAACGCTCTCACAATTAAATAAATAATATTCAGCAAACCTTCTAGTAGCCTAGTTTCCTCAATCTGTCTCTTCTCCGGTGGGTTGGGCTAATCCAAAAGAAGTGAAAACAAGGGGGGTGTTCTGAAGACAGACTGTTACCTGTGAAACAGGGGTGCTCTGAAAACACCCCCATTAGCAATTAGTGCTTTCCACCTGATGAAATGAACGCGCAAAACGAACGAAATGAACGCGGCAAAACTGATGAAATGAACGCGCAAAACTGATGAAATGAACGCGGCAAAACTGATGACATGAACGCGGCAAAACTGATGAAATGAACGCGGCAAAACTGATGACATGAACGCGGCAAAACTGATGACATGAACGCGGCAAAACTGATGAAATGAACGCGGCAAAACTGATGACATGAACGCGGCAAAACTGATGACATGAACGCGGCAAAACTGATGACATGAACGCGGCAAAACTGATGACATGAACGCGGCAAAAAAAAATCGACCAATCAGAATTTTGGTCAAGCCAGAACGTTTTGACCAACAATCGACTAATCGATTGGGAGATTACAGCCCTAGAAAGCAGTGATTTATGTTTTCTTTTTCAGGTTTGAAAATGCCATATACAATACCCTGTACCATTCAATTTTATTTAGTTTAATGACATTTATGTCAAAGATACAGGAGAGTAATACACAGCAGCCAATAAAATCTGTTGTTCAATATATGACTGCTTGTATTGCCTCATGACTGATGAAAAATTTGCCTTGTTGTGTGCAGTAGAATTTTGATGCATCGCAATGCATCGTAGAATCGAATTGAATCGAATCGTTACCTGGTGAATCGTAATCGAATTGAATTGTGAGGGCAGTGCCAATGCACACCCCTAATATCTACCGCTATTTAGTATTTAGCAGCTTCATCCGCCCTTGAAGAATGATAGTGTGAAGTACGTTAGCCAATCACAGCAGAGCTCATTTACATAGACCTTCTGTAGCTCCGCCCCTTTCCAGCGCTGCTGAGCTCGTTGTGTTCTGTCTTCTGGTTTGTGTTTCCACAGCATGAAGGGAAGATCTTGCGGATTAATGAATGAACCGCTCATTTTAAAATCATCCATTTATGACATCCGCCTCAAACATTACAATGCTCATGATAACTTTCGTTAACTCTACAATAAGAAAATGAACAGTTTTTCTGGCGGAAAAGGTCTATAGAAGGGTTGTTTACACTCAGACGGATTTGAGCGAAAAGGAGATTTCATAATCCTCAAAAAACCAAACAAACGCTTTTTCATCCTCCCAGCTGTAGAAGTCACTGGCTGAGGAAAACGAGTGTGTGTGTGTGTGTGTGTGTGTGTGTGTGAGAAGACTTGCATCGCTCGCTCGCTCCCTGCGTGAGTGTGTCACCCTGGCAACCTCATCAGAAACCCAGTCGAAACCTGTCACTGCACAGGAAGTGATGTCGTCAGCGTTGCCATGGGGACAAGTGCCCTGTGTGTCCTTTAGCTGAACAGGAACCTTTGACTTAACCTGCGCAGTTTTAATCTAGAACCGCTTGGGTAACGTTTGGGGCAGATTTGCCCCCAGAAGAGAGATACATCTGACAAAACCTCTCTTTGGAAGTACTTATAAATCGCTTTTTTATCATTTAATTTTTTTTTGTATTCTAAAATTCTACTTATTTTAAGAAAATATTTAAAGTTTTTAATGGATAGGTTTAAGCTTAGGGTTACACAGCAGTAATTAAAAAAATATTAATTAAAGGGCACCTATTATGGAATTTTGAAATGTACCTTTCATGTAGTGTGTAACATAGATCTAAGTGAACAAAAACATCCTGCAAAGTTTGAAATATGAAAGTGCACCGTATATAGAGTTATTGCCTTTCAAAAGTGAGAGTCGACTCTGAGTCATTTTTATGAATCGTTAGAAGACCGAAGCTTTTTCTCTGACTAGATGACGTCAACTTGTCAAGTTATTTGAATACGATACGCCCACTTATTGCGCTCCAAGGCCAGCAGGGAAACATCATGGTGACGAGACGCTGTGTTCTGAAGTGCGACTCAAAAGCAAACTTTTTTCATCTGCCCAAGGAGGAGCATTTGAAGACTAAGTGGCTACAATTCATATATACAGCTATACCACAGAAGTATAGTCCGAGCCTTGTGCTTTCTTCGCTTCATTTTGAAGACGATTGCTTTACCAACTTAAATGCAAACAAACTGGGATTCGCGAGCCGGCTGATATTGAAGGAAGGTTCAGTTCCAAGTGTATTTGCATCAGCTTCCTTCTCCGTATCACAACCTGTAAGTGTTATTAATAATTGTTGCTTTTATGTTTTATGTAGCATGCTTAATTATTATTTAGTTTGTTGTGTAAGCACCGTTTAGCTTCTAGGTCTTCAATGGCAATTGTATTGAGATATGTGAAGTGTTTGTCGTTGTTTTCGGAGTTGTCTTAAAGAATAGAGTAATACCCCGTAGTAACGTAACTGCATTTTTTTTGTGTGTAAAAACGTTATGTTTATGCATCGGGCTAACGCGAACAAAGACTGATTGTGCTTTTACAATATGAACTCTGGGATATGCTCGCTAACGTAACATTAAATTCTTTATCTTATTTTTAGTTTTTAACTACAAACTATAAAGCAGTGGACTATAATCATTATTATAACACAATTTAATTGATAAAAGCATCATTGTACTCCGTTTTAAACCATAAGTATTATCTCTGTAAACACTGCTGGGTCATCTGACCAATCACCGCAGATTAGCGTCGCGCAAAGGAGGGGTTTGAAAAACGAGTCGTTGAACGATTCATTTGGGAGTCGGTGAGCAAATCAGGTAAAAATAAATGCATATTATACGAAAACAAAAGTGTTTTTTGACATTGCATGCACGTAAAACTGTTGTTGGGGACTCCCTAAACAACATTAGGAACATTTTAAATGTCATAATAGGTGCCCTTTAAAAAAACTAAATGTCCTCACTTATATAGTAAAAGCTTCATTCAGCAAAAGTGACAGTAAAGACATTTATAATGTTAATTTTCACATAAATGCAGTTCTTTTGAACTTTATATTCATCAAGGAATCCTGGAAAAATAGAATGGATAACAGTTTCCACAAAAATATTAAGTTTTTTTAAACATTAATAATAATCATAAATGTTTCTTGAGCATCAGATCATCATATTACACTGATTTCTGAAGGATCATGTGACACTGAAGACTGGAGTAATGATGCTGGAAATTCAGATTTGATCACAGGAATAAATTATACTTTACTATATAATCACATAGAAAACTGTTTTAAATTGTAATAATATTTTTACTGTATATGAAATAAACGCAGTTGATGAGTAAAGCTGCTTTGAAACGATGTGTATTGTGAAAAGCGCTATACAAATACAAGTAAATGTGAATTGATTTGAAAGAGACTTCGTTCAAAAAGAAAAAAAACTTAGTATTTTTTAAAAAATGCACATGCATGTAATGTGTGTGTGTGTGTGTGTGTGTAGCAATGCCGGCAGGTGGAGAGAAAGAGGAGAGCAGATTTCTGCGAGTCTGTCCACTTCTCAGAGCCAAGAGAACGAGAGAGCGTCTGAGAGGACGAGAAGAAAGAGAGAATATTACGCAATGATCTCTCTATCCACCCACAGCTTTCAAACACTCTCCAGCATCACACACACACACACACACACACACACACACACACACACACACACACACACACACACACACACACACACACACTCCAGCATAACTCACATAACACTTATATAACAGTCTCACTGAAGCCCACCTCAACCTCCACCAGGATCTGTTCTGTTCTCGCAGGAACCATCGAGTGTGTGTGTGTGTGTGTGTGTGTGTGTTTGTTCTTGTGCTTGCTTTAGTGCGTGACTTTCTCTATTAATTAACTTCTGTTGTTCTGAATCAGCCAATTAGATTGCTTTGCTAATTACATACAGTTCATTTCAGGAGTCACCTCACATTCAGTACCAAGTGACGTGTGTGTGTGTGTTTTACCTATCTTTATCTGTGTGTGTGTGCCTGTGTGTGCGTGTGTGTGTATGTATGTGTGTTTTACCTATCTTTATCTGTGTACGCTTGTGTGTGTTTTACCTTTCTTTATATGTGTGTGTGTGTGTGTGTGTGTTTTACCTTTCTTTATATATATGTGTGTGTGTACGTGTGTGCGCGTGCACGTGTGTGTGTGTGTGTGTTTTACCTATCTTTATCTGTGTACGCTTGTGTGTGTTTTACCTTTCTTTATATGTGTGTGTGTGTGTGTTTTACCTTTCTTTATCTGTGTGCGTGTGCGTGTGTGTGTATGTATGTGTGTTTTACCTTTCTTTATCTGTTCTTTATATATGTGTGTACTCGCGTGCACGTGTGTGTGTGTGTGTGTGTGTGTGTGTGTGTTTTACCTTTCTTTATATATGTGTGTGTGTGTGTACGCGCGTGCACGTGTGTGTGTGTTTTACCTTTCTTTATATATGTGTGTGTGTGTGTTTTAACTTTCTTTATATGTGTGTGTGTGTTTTAACTTTATATGTGTGTGTGTGTTTTAACTTTCTTTATATGTGTGTGTGTGTTTTACCTTTCCTTATATGTGTGTGTGCGCACGTGTGTGTGTGTGTGTGTTTTTCCTTTCTTTATATATGTGTGTGTGTGTTTTAACTTTCTTTATATGTGTGTGTGTGTTTTAACTTTCTTTATATGTGTGTGTGTGTGTGTGTTTTAACTTTCTTTATATGTGTGTGTGTGTTTTACCTTTCTTTATATGTGTGTGTGCGTGTGTGTGTGTGTGTGTGTGTGTGTGTGTGTGTGTCTAATTAACAAATAAACTGAAACTCTATTTCCAGATTGCAGCAGAAGTTCAGACGTGTTATGCATGTTTGTGTGTTGGCATTTGCTTAATATAATTAATTTATCGTTCTCAAATAGAGCGTTATTAAAATGAAAGGTGACTTTGGATTTTCTTGTGTTGTTCACTAATGAGATCACACACACAATGCACACTTTTATCATTTTTTTTTCTGTTTGCTTCTTTTGCGAAGAACTTTAGTCAAACTTCTGATTCAAGGCAATAAGCACTTCCTGAAACCGGCAATAAAAGACTCTCGGGTTCAGTCTAGCTAATGCAATAATGCATCATGAAAGTTCGTCATTTGCACAAGTTTTTAGGTATTTTCAATTTAAACATTCAAGTGATTTTTAACCATTCAGATTCAATCGTAAGAAGACACGATAGAGAACTCAATTCAGCTGTACGAGACTCGGCTCTCTGAGAGTGTGCGCACTTGAACCGAAAAATACACACAACTAAAGTATGTCAAAATGCCCACCTTGGCGAGTATTCACTTAATCTCTGTCGGTTATTTATTAACTGCACATAAACAAATAAATCATGTGTGTATCAGTATATTGGATCCATGCATTCTCTCTTAAAGTGACAGTAGAGTATTCCTTCCGCCGTTTGTGCAATTATTGTTAATTAAACGACGAAAGACAAAGAAAGAATCACTTACTGATCTTAATTGAACAACTTTTGTAGCTTTAACAAGGATCAATCCATATTTAATTTATACACTCTAAAAAATGCTGGGTTGTTTCAACCCAATTTTGCGTCAAATATGGACGAACCCAAAAGTTGGATCAAAAATGTAATTTAAAAATTTAACCCAATGGCTAGGTTTGTCCATATTTGACCCGAAATTGGGTTAAAACAACCCAGCATTTTTTAGAGTGTACAGAATACTATGCAGTGTTATTTTGCGTTTGATTATTTAATTTCTGTACACTCTAAAAAATGCTGGGTTGTTTTAACCCAATTTCAGGTCAAATTTGGTCAAACCCAAATGTTGGGTTAAACATGTAATTATAAAATGTAACCCAATGGCTGAGTTTGTCCATATTTGACCCAAAGTTGGGTTAAAACAACCCAGCAGTTTTTAGAGTGTACCAGAATACTGTTAGACCGACTTATCTGAAAAATTAAAGCACTGTTTATTTCATTTGTATCTTTGTTCTGTTGTAATTATTTTAGCTGTTGCTTTTAGTTTATTTATTTGTTCTTATTTTATTACTGAAGACTCATTTGCCTTTAATAATGTTTGAACTTTACATTAGTTAGGCTAGTCTTTGCTGTGGAATCGAAATTGGAGTTAATCGAGAATTGTGAAATTTCTGAAATATTGGTGGCTTATTTATTGGAATATCATGTTACATGGGTCAAAACAACAACAAAATGTATTTATTTAAATGTTTTTTGGGGTGGAGAAAAATATCCTTAGCATTGAGCTATGCTTGTTTTTTGTTAATTATACTTTATAATTTCAAAAAAATTATACTTTAGTTTTAATATTTTTTTTCTTGTAATGTGCTGATCTTTGAGTCGATTATGGATGAAATTGTCAGAAAGTACTGGACATGACAAATGAGTTGTTTTCATGATTCTCTTTTATATTTACACATTTACATCTGACGTTTATTCAATTTTCTATTTTCGTCTGTTGAGGAAATCATAGTCTTTGCATAAACTGTCATGCAGATGACCGATTTTATACGTCAGATGTATAAGGAACCGTTGATCTGTAAGGATATTTGTGGATTTTGATGTGTTGTGACGCACACAGACGCATGTGTGAATATCACACCCCTCTGGTTTGTCATATTTCAGCCTATTGTGTGTGTGTGTGTGTGTGTATATGTGTGTGTGTGGAGAGACAGGCGAGACCCAAATTCTCACTTTGAATCTATAAAATAGATTTTTTTCCCTCTGGGCTGTTTTCAGTTTTAATTTCATACAGGTGTGTCGCTGCTATTGTTCTGTAATAACCAGCAATGTAATTTTGTCACACTACACTACACGTTGGAAAGAAAAGTAGCTTGTTAATGGACAAAACTGAATTACTGTCATGCTACTGAAAAATGAATTCTACCAAGATAATAGCTTTACCACTTTTAGTTAGTTAATCCCTCAACACTGATGATATTATTAGCTCTCCTTGGTTGCATCAGCAGAAAAGTTATTGGATTTTTTTTGTGAAATATTACAATTATTTGTTTTTGTTTAAATGAGTGTTACTGTTGTTTCCCGTGCAGTTCTGGATGTCTGCTTTAGCCACAACTCTTCCTGTGCCTTGTGGAGCCTTCATGCCTGTTTTTGTCATTGGTAAGTGTGTGTTTGTGTTTTTCCTTAAAATATCGCTTTTTAAGGCAAGATAGGTGAATATAAACACTTAACTTCTAATCTCACCGTAGTTGATTCATCACAGTAGATTAAGACAATTGTGTTAACTTACAAGTTTTCATGTTAGGTTTAAATTTGCAAACGAGGCAATATCGAATTAAATTTATATGATAAATAATTTGCATGTTTCATATGATTGTTTATATAATCGCACTAATTTGCATATGTTTCTAGAACATAAATCTTAACGTTGGATAAAGTCACATTCAAAACCCTTTTTTCATTTTGATGTCCAATTAGAGTTAAAGGTTTTTACTGAGAGGATTTTGGATTTCTACTTTTATCACACGGATAGATTTTTTTTTTTTTTTTAACCATGTTTTAGGATTAAAATGTTAAATGTATATATCAGGCGAATAATATATGAACAAACCCCTCAGTAAAAACCTTCAGAATATAGATGGGAATAAAACTGTAAGTTTTGGTGTATATAACTGCTGCTGAAGTGGAGGACAAACTCCATAATTTGCATGTTTCATATAATTGTTTATATAATCGCACTAATTTGCATGTTTCTAGAACATAAATCTTAACGTTGGATAAAGTCACATTCAAAACCCTTTTTTTCATTTTGATGTCCTATTAGAGTTAAAGGTTTTCACTGAGAGGATTTTGGATTTCTACTTTTATCACTCCATAAATCAGAAAATACTGTAAACGGATAGTTTTTTTGTTTTTTTACCATGTTTTAGGAGTAAAATTTTAAATATATATCAGGCGAAGAATATATGAACACTAAAATAAACAAAAAATAAAATTTAATAAATAAAAATAAAATAAACACTTAAATGTGTATTTGGTCTTTGACATGTTATGGAAACAAAATAGCAATGTCTCAAAATTGACAAGTGCATGAAAAATACTTGCCTTAAAATATTACAAGTTTCAAAATTTCATTTTGATGTCCTATTAGAGTTAAAGGTTTTCACTGAGAGGATTTTGGATTTCTACTTTTATCACTCCATAAATCAGAAAATACTGTAAACGGATAGTTTTTTTGTTTTTTTACCATGTTTTAGGAGTAAAATTTTAAATATATATCAGGCGAAGAATATATGAACACTAAAATAAACAAAAAATAAAATTTAATAAATAAAAATAAAATAAACACTTAAATGTGTATTTGGTCTTTGACATGTTATGGAAACAAAATAGCAATGTCTCAAAATTGACAAGTGCATGAAAAATACTTGCCTTAAAATATTACAAGTTTCAAAATTTCATTTTGATGTCCTATTAGAGTTAAAGGTTTTCACTGAGAGGATTTTGGATTTCTACTTTTATCACTCCATAAATCAGAAAATACTGTAAACGGATAGAATTTATTCATTTATTTTTTTAAACCATGTTTTAGGATTAAAATGTTAAATGTATATATTAGGCGAATAATATATGAACAAACCCTCAGTAAAAACCTTCAGAATATAGATGGGAATAAAAACTGTAAGTTTTGGTGTATATCACTGCTGCTGAAGTGGAGGACAAACTCACCGACTGTAAAGATATGTATTGTAATTTAAACCAACAGATGAAAAGTTCATCAAAGTTGTGTCATAAGACAAGATTGTTCAAAATTCATGTTTAACTTTGATGTAAGGTTTTGATCCACTTCAAATGTTGACTACTGTAGAGAAAGTGCAATAAAATAAACACTTAAATGTGTATTTGGTCTTTGACATGTTATGGAAACAAAATAGCAATGTCTCAAAATTGACAAGTGCATGAAAAATGCTTGCCTTAAAATATTACATTTTCAAGATATTGTGTGTGTGTGTGTGTCAGGTGCTGCATTTGGCCGTTTAGTTGGTGAAAGTATGGCCGCTTGGTTTCCAGAGGGAATTAACACAGATGGAATCATCTATCCCATAGTGCCTGGAGGATACGCTGTTGTGGGTGAGAAACGAGAAACACACACACACACACACACACACACACACACGTTCATCACAGCTAATTACCTTTTATGGAAATTGCCTCAGTGTTGCCATAGTGATTTTAAGAGGCATTGATTTAGTTGTGTTGTGTTGGGTTTAGTGGATTGTTTGTTTTCATTGTTAGTAAGATGAAGTCTTTGATTAGTAGCCACTAGATTTAATTATGAAATAACAATAACCCCTCTTGAATAATTATTATTTTATTTATAGTTTTACAGACAATGTGGAGAAGGGTTTAGAGAAGTGTATGATTTTGACACAAAAAAATTGCCCTTTAATAGAATATTTTTGCTTAATAAAAGGTTTCATTTATTAATATTAGGTAACTTCTATTGCATTTATTAATTTTAGTTAATGTTATTCTCAACATTTACTAATACATTATTTAAATAAATTAAAAGGTTGTATTTGTTAACATTTGTTAAAACATTAGCTGACATGAACAAACAATGAACAATTATATTTTTACTAATTAACATTAACAAAGATGAATAAATACTGTAAATATATATATGTTCATGTTAGCTAAAGTTTTAACTAATGTTAATTAATGAGACCTTTTTGTAAAATGTAACCAATAAATTTAGGATAATTTTAACCTATTATTTATTTATATTTAACGCACAATATAAGTAGCTTACTATATTTACATTTCATTGAAAGTTGTATCATGTATATAACTGTACGTGACAAATAAAAATCTTGAATCTTGAAAAATAGCAATACTAAAAAATGTTTTCCAGAAAAATTATTATAACTATCAATTTAATTCATATTTACAGTTTGTTTATACGTGTTTTGAATTCAGTATATTCATGCTCTTGTCAATTCATGAGTTTGAATAAGTTGAATTGATCCAACAGATTGTGTTTATTTTGCATTGTTTGTTTTATTTTGCCTTATTAATTTAAGGTGAACCATTAATGTATTTAATTTGTTTAGTTAAAACTCTCTCTCTTGTTGGCGTAGTGAAGTTTTGATTTTGGATACCTCTTTTTATCACTCCATAAATCCGAAAATACTGTAAACAGCCAGAAAAAAAATAATATTTTCACCATGTTTTTAGGAACAAAATTTAAAAACTCAAATAACTGTTAAATAAACAAACCCCTCAGAAAACCCCTTCAGAACATAGTGGGAGTAAAACTGTAAATGTTGGCGTATGTAAGTGCTGCTGAAGTGGAGGAAAAACTCACGGCCTTGATATACGTGACCCTGGACCACACAACCAGTCACATGGGTCAATTTGTTGAACTTGAGATTTCTGAACGCTGAATAAATAATCTCTCCATTGATGTGTGGTTTGTTATGATTGGACAATATTTGGTCGAGACACAACTATTGAAAATCTGGAATCTGAAGAGCAAAAAAATGTAAACATTGAGAAAATCTCCTTTAAAGTTGTGCATTTATGTTCACGATTGTGCTGCATTCACTCACAAAAATACATGTTTTATATATTTACGGTTGGACATTTACTAAATATCTTCATGGAACATGATCTTAATATCCTCATGATTTTTGGCATAAAAGAAAAATGGATAATTTTGACCCATACAATGTATAGTTGGATATTGCCACAAATATATTGTGTTTTGTAATTTAAACAGGGTTTCCGCGGAGTCATAAAATGTCTTAAATTTAATAATAAGAATTTTAGGCCATAAAAAGTCATAAAAACGTCCGGATTTTCCGTACAAGGTCATAAATTACATTTAGCCACGTCTTAAATTCATATGTTCGTTCATTCATTGGTTCTACCATATGGAATATAATTACAGTATTTAATAATGTATTTAGGCGACTGTTTTTCATACATTTCATGAAGATATCAAAGTCAACACAAACCTGTTTCAAGACTTGACCCCCATTAGCACATGCAGAAACTAAGAAATTAGTTTTCCAATAAAGATATTTATTTTGTTAAGTACCTAATATCAAATGTTTGTATGTTCTACCTTAGATTTGTGAATGTTCCCCTGTTTGGCAAGTGTTTGTCATGATATGTTCTGACAATAAAGAGTACCGGTAGGATAAAACAACAATTAACGCTCTACAACTTTCACTTAGGAGCAAAAATATGCCTTTAAACTTGAAAGAAATAAAGATTTGACTTTTATCGTGATAATTATCTATATCGACTAATATAAAGTTATTTTTCGTAATTTGTGTAATGGATCATAAATTTAAATCATAATGGTCATAAAAAAGTCTTAAATTTGACTGACTAAACCCTGCAGAAACCCTGTGAAATCTACAGATGCAAATAGATAAAAGTGCAATAAAATAAACACTTAAAAGTGTGTTTTGGGTGTTTTCTTTTACATTAGCCTGAAAGACACATTATTGAAGCAAAAGAAACATTGGTTTTGTCTATAGTGGCTTTTGTTTAAAACTCTCTCTCTCTCTGTTTAGGAGCGGCGGCGTTATCCGGAGCGGTCACACACACCGTCTCCACAGCCGTGATCGTGTTTGAGTTGACGGGTCAGATAAGTCACATTCTGCCCATCATGATCGCTGTGATTCTCGCCAACGCCGTCGCTCAGAGTCTTCAGCCGTCCATCTACGACTCGATTATACGCATCAAGAAGCTGCCGTACCTGCCCGAGCTCGGCTGGGGTCACCACGAGTGAGTGTCTGTCTCTTACACAGGTTTTGTTTTCTTCCTCAACACAGTGTTTTGAAGGACTCAGTAACTACCACAGCGCACTGTAAACCGTAACGCTCACAATACTTAATTGGTTTGAGTTGGACAAACTTAAATTAAACTAATTAGTTCAGTCAAATGAACTTTTATGAGTATTTAGCACTTTCTTTTTCTTTCAAGTTCACAGAACTGATATATTTTAAGTAAACTGAAACGTTTCATTGTTTTGAGTTTTATGAAATTATTTCTTTTAATTTTAGACGAACTTAAGTTTCACTGAAACGGCTGGGAGGTCTATTTCCCAGCATGCTTTGCCGATGGCACTCGAAAGGGAGAGTAAATGCTAAAATTAAGTGTAATATAATGTGTTTTTTTTTGTGCAAGATTAATGTTAAGTGGGAGATTTAGTCGAGATTAATGTTTTGTTATGCTAATTTAGAAGAATTTCTGCTAATGTTGGTTTTAGGATAGTTACGATCATGGTGACGAGTGGAGCATGATCTTGATCTGAGAGCAAATAAAACCTTTATATTGTTGCACTCACACAGCAAGTGCGTCTGTATAACATATTATTGCTAATATGTTAGCAAATTAGTATGTTAGCAGATTAGTTTGTTAAAGCTAACTAAGTTTATACTAATAAAAGTGTTCACATTGAGATTACATGAAAGTTTTAAGATAATTGTGTGAATTAGTGTACTCAAACATTTCAAGTTAAGTACAATTAAGATGTATTAGTACAAAATAAAAATCTGCTAGTTCTGCTTACTTAAACTTTGAATTTCATAACTTAAAAAATTTGAGGCAATTGATTGCGTTAAATGTTTTGAGTTCTGCCAAGTTATTCTCGTAACTACGTTAACAACTTACATTTTTAAAACTTAAACTTTCAAAATGTATTTTTAAGTCTGGCTGTGTGAGGGTTATTATAGTTAAATAAAACTAAAACCGTAGCAAAACATTTTCGTTTCAAGAAAATAAAATATGAAACTTAAACTTATTTTATTTTAGCAACATTTCTCATTTTCATTCGTTTTAACTTGATGTGCTAATAATTCACTAAAACTAAATCTGACATATTTATAAAAACTATATTAACATTATAACAAAATTAATAAAACTGAGTAAAATTAAAACGGAAAATGCAAAAAATTGATTCAAAACATTTTATAATAGTATCTCAATGATGAAAAAATAAATAAAAAACACAGGGCTGTGTGTAATTATATTGTAAGGAAAGTTGCTTTAAATACAGTTCTTATTTTTATCACCGCAAAATATTTTCTTACTTAGTATCTTTGTCTTGTTTTCCAGTACAAATATCTAGAAATTACAAAAATTACTAGAGAAGCAAAATAACTTTAAGATAGTAAGTCTTGTTTTCTCATCAAAATTAAGTGATTTAATTCAAATGAAAAACAAGTTGATTTTTCTGACCCCAATTTAAGCAAAAAAAAAAAAAAAAAAAAAATTCGAAAGCATTTCTTAATATTTTAAGTAATTTTGTTCTCAAGTAAATGTATCTTGATTTAAAAACGTTTAGATATTTATACTGGAAAACAACACAAAAATAACACAAGTAATATATTTCATTTTTTTGCAGTGTAATCATAAATCCAAATCTGCGTTTGTTTAAAACTCACAGGAAGTTCCTGAAGAAATGCTTTTTTAATGGAATTAAAAGATACAATTATTATTGTTACTTTTAACTACATTAACAAATTTACTTTAAATCTATCAATTTTTTTTTAGTTGTTGTGCATTTTTTAAAGTGATTTGCATTTTTCTTTCGCATTAATGCACTATTTCCTTCCTTTAATTGAGTGGCACTCACAGTCCTCAAGACAGAGATGGTGTTTTCTCTTAATTCATGTAAATGGCCAATCTGTTTACAAACAGGGTCTAAAATTACACCACACACACACACACACACACACACACACACACACACACACACTGTCCCTTGCAACACATCAGACTAATGGCAAACTGTGCAATACACATAAATCTTAGTTTCTAATAGTTTTTCAGATGTTCAGGATTTCAAAGTTTGAAATGGTAACACACACACACACACACACACACCACACACACACACACACACACACACACACACACACACACACACACACACACACACACACACACACACACACACACACACAGGTATTTTGCTCTGAATGATTGTGTTTCTGCCCCGGTGTCAAACTCATCTACAGCATCTCAGAGACGAATTTATACCTGTCAAGAGAACAATTACATAAGTGTGTGTGTGTGTGTGTGTGTGTGTGTGTGTGTGTGTGTGTGTGTGTGTGTGTGTGTGTGTGTGTGCGTGTGTGAGAGAGAGAGGGAGAGGGGGAGAGAGAGACGGAAGCTAGGTTTTTGCTGAGTTGGAATCTGCAGAAAACTCACTTCTCAGCAGGACACACACACACACACACACACACACACACACACACACACACACTCATTGACATTCACTGCTCTGTATCTCTTCCTCTCTCTCTGTCACTTCAGCGTGTTTTATTGGCTCGTCAGTTTTACACACAATGCTGCCAAAATGTCAATCAATACAGAACTAAATAAGTCTGGTATGCCAACAAAAAACTATTCAGATAAAGTTTGAAACAATACATAATGTTTCAACGCAACCTTACAGAAAATGCTAGTATTCTGTCATCAGACGACTGTATCAAGGTAATGTGCGTTTGACATACACAGCTGTGATATAATGCGGTTCACATCAACATAATGAACGTGTTAGGCAGCAATTACAACTTGTGTATAAAGATAAATGTGGCGTTTATGCATATTAAATATAATTGTGCATTTTCTGAGGTAAATGTGAGTGGTGTTTGTGGTTCTCTGGATGGTCTCGCTCTCTAGATCGCACTTTTTCCAGAACAAAATTGTTTATTTTGTAGTAATTGATAAATATTTATATCCTATTAATAATAAAATAAAATAATTGTGTGATTGTTTCCTACAAAAACGTTGGTAACAAACTGAGATATTTTTCATGACTAAAATTAAAATCATAAATAAAAAAATAAAAAATTGTTGCATGAAATAAAATAAAATATAA
>JARPMJ010009659.1:0-25021 GCA_033366665.1 Phoxinus dragarum
TAGAAAATAGAAACTATACCTTTAGGCTATAACCTAGACTAGCACAAATGACACCCCACGCATTCTTTAAAAAAAATTTTTTTTTTATTGTATTTCTTTTTTTTAACGTGCTACTCCTGCTGCGTCTGTCTTCCAGCTCCTCCCGCTCGGTCTGGGGCATAGCGCAGCGACTTCTGGACAGCTTGAGCAAAGTCATAGTTGTTTGCCGTTGTAAGACGTTGAGTCAAGGCATCTAGAATACAAGTAAAAGATGTTACTGTGATTTAGTCAATGATTTGTTCAATCAAGGCATTTAAAGATTTGTAATGTAAAAAATCATACTTTTTTAGTGGAAACAACTATTTACTGACACAATATCTTATCAAATCATTAGCAACAACAATACAAACCACCTAAATCACATCAAAACTTATAAACACAGCATTTATGGCCTTCAACTGAGCAGAAAAACAGTCAAAAACACACATCTAAATGCCAGAGCGCGTCACGTGATGCATCTGAACCAATCACGGTGTCAGACATTGACATCAGCCAATGAGATTTCGCTTTTAGGGTTAAATGCCCATTATACATTCACGATTGGTTGCTGATTAAAAGGAAATGACCATATTTGGATCTGACAGCATTGTACAGGAGAGAGAGCGCTAACGGTGTGTGATTAAAGGAAGCAGACAGAGATCGCGGAGCAGCGCGTTGATTAAGAATGCCAACTTTTGTTGAATTTTTGAGAAATCTACAGACGCAAATAGACACAGTGCAGTAAAATAAAGACCTAAATGTGTATTTTGGACTTTTTTTCACCACAAGTCTGAAAGGAGACATGTTATTGAAGACAAATATCCCAAAATCTCAAAATTGACCAGTGAAAAAAAACGATGTTTTTTGCCTGCCGTGTCTCGCCTATACTGGGTGCATGAAGGAATATGCATAAATCTCACCGCAAAAACAGGCTAATAATAAGGCTATGTCTTTAAAATTAACGAGGCATTTTAATTGTTTCTAAATGAAGTATGTGGGGCTATAAGCCCCCCTTGACGCCAGGTTGTCAGGCGCAATAACAGTGCGCGCGCGCTTCCCCGCGCTCAGAAAAGGTGCAGAAGATCATCAAAAATCGTGATATCGAGGATTATTCATATTTTGAATTTGTAGGCTATTGCTAAATGGTCTAATCAACATTTCCAGTTAACGTTACAACTCGAGACAGTTCTGCATTGAATAAAGTAAAGGTAAACCATGTCTTTTGTGTAATTCTGGCCCGCCGTCACTGCTGTGGGTAGCGCTAGAGCTAGATAGAGATAGATAGCGTTGGTTCCGCCGGTGTTCTCCGGCGGTCAGAAGAAATAGCGGTGCTGTGTTAATAGATTTCACGACACTAGTAGCAATGGGTACAGACATGTATTTTGAGCTAGCTGTCACAAAAATAGACGTAGGCCTACTGGACCAATGAGGTTTTGCTAACTTTATAACCTAGAAGAGATCAAGTACTTTTGGCAGATTTTGACACATTGGTAAAACAAAAATCTATTTCAGTGACTGCAGCACTCCGTCGGTTAACGTTACTACATTAACCATCATGTTAACGATCAACCTAACAGTATTTGATTTGGTACAATTCATTCATATCGAACATTAAGCAAGCTTACCTGTACGTTTGTGCCAAGGTCCAGAAATGAGCTGTGTCCGGTGCAGACGTGCAGTACGTTGAGTGTTGATCTCCCGGTCAACCAAAAATCGATGGATTTTCAATCATATTTCCCGGTCAACTATATATCAATGCATTTTCAACCATATTTCCCGCACAACTATATGCCGATGAATCTTCAACGCAGCGTCGTTTCCCGGTCAACTATAAATCAATGACTTTTCAACACATTCAGCGATTGCCCGGTAAACCAAATATCAATGCTTAATCAATTTTAAAGATAACTATAGATCAATGTTGTTCCAATATTGTTGCCATCAACATTAATAACATCAGGTTTTCATCGATATGGTAATGGTGATTCAACATTTATTTTGCATTGCAATTTCAACATCAACCATAATGATGATTCAGATGGAAAAACAATGTTTATTCCATGTTGGCTTGCTGTCTGGGATATAGCCAGGAAAACAGTATAGGACTTTGGCAGGTAATTATTAAAAAATAAAACAGTAAAACAACATGGAAATCACCACAGTGGTAGTCTGTGAGATGTAGAATAAGAATCTGGTGGAGTTTGCAGAAAACAATTTGATTTCGATTTTTTATGAATTTATTAAATATTGCTATATAGCCAGGTATACAGTATTGGACTTTGGCAGGTAATTATTAAATAATAAAACAGTAAAACAACATGAAAATCACCACAGTGGTAGTCTGTGAGATGAAGAACAATAATCTGGTGGAGTTTGCAGAAAACAATTTGATTTGCATTTTTAATTAATTTATTAAATATTGCTATATAGCCAGGTATACATTGTAGGATTTTTGCAGGTAATTATTAAATAATAAAACAGTAAAAACAACATGAAAATAACCACAGTGGTAGTCTGTGAGATGTAGAACAGGAATCTGGTGTAGTTTGCAGAAAACAATTTGATTTGCATTTTTAATTAATTTATTAAATATTGCTATATAGCCAGGTACACAGTACAGGACTTTGGCAGGTAATTATTAAATAATAAAACAGTAAAACAACATGAAAATCACCACAGTGGTAGACAGTGAGATGAAGAACAATAATCTGGTGTAGTTTGCAGAAAAACAATTTGATTTGCATTTTTTTCTGAATTTATTAAATATTGCTATATAGCCAGGTATACAGTGTAGGACTTTGGCAGGTAATTATTAAATAATAAAACAGTAAAACAACATGAAAATCACCACAGTGGTAGTCTGTGAGATGAAGAACCATTATCTGGTGTAGTTTGCAGAAAACAATTTGATTTGCATTTTTAATGAATTTATTAAATATTGCTATATAGCCAGGTATACAGTATAGGATTTTGGCAGGTAATTATTAAATAATAAAACAGTAAAAAACAACATGAAAATCACCACAGTGGTAGTCTGTGAGATGAAGAACAATAATCTGGTGTAGTTTGCAGAAAACAATTTGATTTGCATTTTTAATGAATTTATTAAATATTGCTATATAGCCAGGTATACAGTATAGGATTTTGGCAGGTAATTATTAAATAATAAAACAGTAAAACAACATGAAAATAACCACAGTGGTAGACAGTGAGATGAAGAACAATAATCTGGTGTAGTTTGCAGAAAACATTTTGATTTGCATTTTTTATGAATTTATTAAATATTGCTATATAGCCAGGTATACAGTATAGGATTTTGGCAGGTAATTATTAAATAATAAAACAGTAAAACAACATGAAAATAACCACAGTGGTAGTCTGTGAGATGAAGAACAATAATCTGGTGTAGTTTGCAGAAAACAATTTGATTTCGATTTTTTATGAATTTATTAAATATTGCTATATAGCCAGGTATACAGTGTAGGACTTTGGCAGGTAATTATTAAATAATAAAACAGTAAAACATCATGAAAATCACCACAGTGGTAGTCTGTGAGATGAAGAACAATAATCGGGTGTAGTTTGCAGAAAACATTTTGATTTGCATTAATGAATTTATTAAATATTGCTATACAGCCAGGTATACAGTATAGGATTTTGGCAGGTAATTATTAAATAATAAAACAGTAAAACAACATGAAAATAACCACAGTGGTAGTCTGTGAGATGAAGAACAATAATCTGGTGTAGTTTGCAGAAAACAATTTGATTTCGATTTTTTATGAATTTATTAAATATTGCTTTGCAGCCAGGTATACAGTATAGGACTTTGGCAGGTAATTATTAAATAATAAAACAGTAAAACAACATGAAAATCACCACAGTGGTAGTCTGTGAGATGAAGAACAATAATCGGGTGTAGTTTGCAGAAAACATTTTGATTTGCATTAATGAATTTATTAAATATTGCTATACAGCCAGGTATACAGTATAGGATTTTGGCAGGTAATTATTAAATAATAAAACAGTAAAAACAACATGAAAATAACCACAGTGGTAGTCTGTGAGATGTAGAACAGGAATCTGGTGGAGTTTGCAGAAAACTATTTGATTTCGATTTTTAATGAATTTATTAAATATTGCTATATAGCCAGGTATACAGTTTAGGACTTTGGCAGGTAATTATTAAATAATAAAACAGTAAAACATCATGAAAATCACCACAGTGGTAGACAGTGAGATGAAGAACAATAATCTGGTGGAGTATTGCACAAAACAATTTGATTTTATTATAAATATCTTTTAAAAAGTCTGCCGACAACCAAACACATACACATTGAGCCTACCACGCAACCTCGTGTAGAGGCGCAGTGTGTTTTTAAGCGTAGATGGCGCGACCGCGCTTCTCAGAGGCGGCAGATGGCGTGACCGCAGTGCTATACCTAATAGCAAAGCTAACAGTTAACAGTTATGGTGGACAATGTAGAACAAACGCCATATTATGTATTCGCGATGACTAATACTAATAACTGCATTAAAAATATTAAAAAGTGTACAAGTCAAATGGCTAAAAAGCATTTGATGCGAAGCTAATTTAATTCGCTAAATTAACGTTAAGTGGGCTGAAACATTTATATTTTCGACTTGTGAACTAAATATAAACATAAATTATCAGAACTCACCTTTATTAAATGTGGTCTTCTTCAAGTTTGATATTTAAAATAAACCCTGCTTGGACCGCTGCAGTCGTGTAGCCTGCTTCACGCTGTCAGCTCGGAAAATTCTATAGCTGAAGTGATTTCGACCAATCAGCGTCTTTGTTGCTATCCCAAATACTCAACACAGCAACCAATCATGAATGAAACAGTAATTGCCTATCACTGTACCCTTGATGTTAGAACAATATTATGTCCCTATGAATTATGTACCTTCACTTCAGTGTACCTTTTTTTTCTGAGAGTGAATTTTAACTAAATTAACCATGTTTTTTTGAAAAGGTACAAAACTGTTATTTGAGGAACATTATTTGCACCATTGTGTACCTTTTTTTCTGAGAGTGAATTTTAATAAAATTAATCATGTTTTTTTTTTTGAAAAGGTACAAAACTGTTCTTTGAGGAACATCATTTGTACCATTGTTTAACTTTTTTTCTGAGTGAATTTTAACAAAATTAACCATTACAACAAAAACCATGGTTCATTTTATCGTTACTATGGTTTTACCACAAAAACCATGTCTAAACCAAGGTTATTGTAGTAAAACCATGGTTCCCTTTCGTCCTGGGAACTCCGACGTGTCGTCGGGGGAGTTCCTGACGAATTGGGATCACGCTAGGGAGACCATTTGCCTACGAGAGAATTAAAACGAGCCAATGAAAATTGGCATGCAGGAATGCATTCCGCAGCCCGCCTACCAGCGCAGGAATAAAAAGCGGAAGCAACGCATGCATAGTGCTTTTAGCTTCGGAGCCGACCGGTTGTGTCCTCTCTGAGTGAATGAGTTTTGAGATTGTATCTTACGCTCAACGAGTCTGCTGTTTCGGGACGGGATCTCTCTGTGTTGGTGAGACGGCGTTTCAGCTACCGCGCGATTCCTGTCTGCCGGCTGCGTCTACACGCTGTGTTGTGGAAATTATCAATATTAAAAAACCTGGATGAAGGAGACAAAGTCGATTCTTACAAGATTAAACAAAGTATTTTATTTCATGCATGAAATAAGACGTTCCCACACAGACAGCGTCTGATATGAGAAGGCCCATGGCATTCTCACGCAGAGAGCATCTGACATGAGAAGGCGAAGGCTAGTCCCTTTCGCCAATGTTATATACCCTAACACATCCTGTGTAGAAAAAACCCTTTTGTTACCTTAAACCCAGACTTCTTAGCTCATGGTCTCATGTGCTCATGATCTCATGTCCAACATTATTTTCTATCTAGACAGAACAACTTGTCATGTCAGCAAAAGTGTCCTGCTTTTAGCTGCAGATCTTAACAGCTGATCGAAACTGCGCACACACATATTGTCAGCCTTCACATGACTCAGAGAACATTTCGTTCCTGAAAGTTTGTCCTAACTTTTAACATTTCTAAAAGCTTGGTTTTATATCTTTAATAATGTGCTTTTTGCTTATATGATTATATTCCTTTAAATACTTATGAGTAAACAATACATCTTCAATGCTAATAAAAGTTGTACCCATACAAAAGTAAGAGAACTCATTAAAAAGTAAAATTTCCATAACAATCCCCCATATGTTCATTCAAAGAACATACACACAATTTGACATTTACTTTTCCATATTCATAGTAATTTACAACAGGTAAATTTTCCCCATGGTTACTTAATTTTCTAGTCAAACTCATGTTCGCTCTCGTTCTCAATTTCCTCATCATCATCAGCCACTGAAACATTAACTTCACCCTCTGGTACCCTATGTATCATTGTTGTGTATTCCCTTGGACTCATTCTCACCATTGTTACAGTCACTGCCTTAGCAGTGATTCTAGAAATACAATTCATTAAACATGGAATCATCAAAAGAAAAATCTAAATCAAACATCCGATTGGCATAAACGTACTTATTACCCATTTCGTCCACCCCTGCAGGCCCAAGAACCAATTATCTAGTGAAGATGACATTTCATCTGGAGTGGCTACAGCCATTTTCATGTGTTCTATTATGTCTGATACATTTTGATAGACGTCAGTCAAATTAAAACAACAAGAGGTCGTTTTTTTCAAATAAACCTCCGTTCCTATATCTAAAAGTCCTGGATAACAGCACCCCATCCATTTTTTAGGGAGTGTGTGGAAAGCGGTTTGACCACAGACCTATACTGTTCCAGCTGTTGTCTCTCGGAGGCCATCGTCGTCACCTGGACATGTGATATCTGTACCATCATATGTTATACATTTGTTATTATTCATGATTATCGTGGTTTTACAGTGTGCTGTACCAGCCATTATTGCCCCTTGTTGGGTCCCTAATTTACATAGACATACGTCGCCTAATTGCGGTTTCACTGCCCATACATTGCCAAAGTCTCTAGTGCTGTGTTCTGATGGGTCCTGACACTTGACTTTCTTTGAAGATATTGATTTGATTTCTATAGAATTTTCACATTCAGTCATTTCTACATAGTACATGGAATTAGCCCTATTAATTCTCCAAAATTTTCAGTGATTTCTTCTAATTCCAAAACTCTGGCATCATTCTAACATTCTAATTTAATCACCCTGAAGTGAGATATACCCCGCCCCTGGTCCATAGACCATCTCTGATAGCACCCTGATTACCTCCGTACACATCTTGCCATTGACATGGATCCTTACAAAAATACATGGCCTTACCCCATTTTCCCTTTGTCATTTTCACCTCTATGCGCTATCATCTCGTGCTAGGATAAGAGCCACCCAATTAAGAGGATAATATTTAGTGACCTATTGCCACACATTACAACCTTGTCAGGCGAGAAAATGTTCTTGTGTGAATGATATCAGTCCCGTTTCTCTATGTATTTTTGTCTCAGGGCAGGTCTAGTTGATATGATCAGACAGGTTATTCCAATGCCCACGCCGTTAAAGTTCCACAAAAGTCCTTGATACAGTTCTGACCACTCGTAAAATTGCCGGATCGTCTCTTACTATTGATTCGTCTGCTCTCCAGTGACGGTGGTTTTCAAGTTGGTAACCTACGGGATGACACGTAGCTCTAGTTAGTCTGATCTCTGTTTGGCACTCGTTAGCTTTGAGTGGGATTCTTCTTCCGTTGCAGCTACCGCATGAGCTAGATCCTCGACTTTCACCGCAGTGTGAGTTGTCAGCAAAACCTGGAATGGCCCCTGCCACCTTTTCGCCTTCCAATGCTTTCGTCTCAGATCCTTTATCAACACAAACTCTCCTCGGATGCTGTGCAGGGCCGTCTCAGCTGGCTCTGGAACTGCTGCCTGGACCTGTTTTGAGATATCACAGAACACCTTATCCAGCTCAACACAATATTGCAACATGTCATTTTCACACAGAGTGGTGTCAGGCAATGTTCGAGGATTTCGTGCGTCCCAGCCCCTCTTTCTCATTCTCTTGTAAGTTAGCTCCTCCCCATTCTGGATGTACCCAGGAATGTTTCAAATTGAAATTGCACTGTTTACAAAATGTGAGCTATTGTCACTAAATAATTTTTTCAGGATTTCCCCATCGTGGGACAATTTTTTGTAGGAGCAGTTTTGCCACTCCTTTTGAATCTGCCTTTGTTGTTGGCATGGCTTCTACCCATTTTGAAAACATGTCGACTGCCACTATGCACTTTTTCTTTTTGTCAGATTTTGATAAGTCAATATAATCGATCATCACATGTGAGAATGGTCCTCTGCGGCCTGGGATGCCCCACCCTGTCTCATTGCCTGACCCCTTCCCACATTGTTAGTCCCACAAATCAAACATCTGCTGAAAAAATCTGCTGCCACTGTGGAAAAAAAACTTTGGTAAATCAGTTATTTTGCATAATAGTAAACATCCTCCCTTTTGAGACATGGTCCAATCCATGCATCAAACTTGCATATACCTGAAAGAAAATGAGAAGGTAAACATGGTTTGTTATTCGTTGGGGCCCCATTGTCCATTTTCATATTCCCGGCCTGCCTTCCTCCATTTCTCTTTATCATAGGCAAAGGCGTGTTGTTGTTGCATCGCTTCTACGTCACCTAGTTCCTCATTTAGCCGTATTGCTATGGTTATCTGAACAGGAAGTCGAGCTGCAGCCTTCGCTCCTAAATCTGCTGATTTGTTTTCTTTTTCAATGGATACTGCATTTTCTTTTGCCTATAGTCAGATTTGGTCTTTATTTGAATCGGCTCACAATCTGCAATCAGACCTACATCATATTTTATCAGTAGCCCTTAAACATTTTGGAAACTCTCTCCAACCCGTCTGTTATGACAGGGAGTTGTGTTAAACTCAGTCTGTTTAGTTTCACTTCCTCATCCAACACTGTGACTGCTCTCAAACTTCTGTGTTTTATGACATGGCTGTTTGATATCTTCACTTTGGCAGATCAGTCGTTTTTGATCTATTATGACCCAGTCGGTCAGTTCATGGCACCTGGCCATGAAGGGACCCGCGTCACGCCATTCAGCCTTCACTGGTTTGGCCAGCGATATGAGGCTTGTGCATTTTCCATGTCATAAAACACTGTCTGCTTGTCAGTCAATTTCACATTCAACACACACCATTGGTCAGTCCAATACACATAGTCAGTCGTCACAATTTCTATGTCAACATTAAATCATCGTTGCACATATTCATCATCATGATCAGTGCTTACATGAGAAGTGCAATGTAAATCTGAGTCTTCCATAAAGTCAGACGATGGCAACACTGTCCTGAGCCTTTTTTTTTTCCCCAGACATGTGTTAGAAATCTGCCATTCATATAAAAACAGAGAAAAATCCTCTGTGCCTTCAGTTCCATGCGTCATTCTCATGTCAGCTGATAAGCCCTGATCATCACAATGAACAGAAACCCCCAATTTACAAAGTAAATCCCTTCGCATTAAATTCACTGGACATAACTTAGTCATTTAAAAAGCAATGCTTAATTTTTTATTTTATTTTTCCCTTCAATTGAACACTCAAGTGTTTTCGAATATTGTTCTATGACCACATGACCAGTTGCACCTCTGTAAGAAGTCGTCTTACCAGAGAGTGGAATTGGTTTTTCAAACTCTGTGGCTTTAATTACAAAATTGGAAGCTCCCGTGTCAAGCAGAAATAGTAAAGATACGTCATTAACAGTCATTTCTATCAAGGGGGTAAAGAAATATGAGTCTTATAGAAAACCCTAGCAAGCAAGTCTTCATTGCATAGAGCAGAATCAGAAAATAAAGGTAAATTATACTCATCAGCTGGAGAGACAGGAACCCCGTCGCTCACCCCCTCCTCCTCCTTTCAATCCGCCTGATTCCCGCCTTCGCCGTGTGGGCATTCATCACGCCAATGTCCTTTTTGTCCACAATGAAAACATTTGTCTGGATCATAGGGCTCTTTGCGTTGTTGTTGAAATGGTTGACAGTTTCGTCCTTTTCCACGACCACGACACCGTCCTCTGCCTCTCCCATTGCCATCTCTCTGGTTCTGTTGGTGATGGTTGGAGTTGTTGTTGCCCATATACACACCTTGCATTGTCACCAGGGCCAACATGAGGTCTTTGTCTTGCTTGGCTACGTTGATTTTTCGCTGCACTTTCATGATGTCTTCATGATGTTTTGGCGTGTCGTCTCATTTCTGCTGTGGAGGCCATTGCCATCCGACACAGCTCTTTTGAATTGCTTTTGAAATGTCACTGTCCAATCCGTCCAAGAACAAAGTCTTTACTTTCATTTTCTGGAGGGCTGCAGAGCGGTCGTGGTTGTTCGTGTGGTGTGTTAGGAACTGCGTGACCCCGTCCTTCTGCGGCGGCTGAAATCTGGTTAGGATTGCGAGGAGGTGGAAGATGAGCCGGATGAGTCCTGTCCTCCTCTCTTATTCTCACAAAACAAAAACAAACAAACAAAACAAAATGCAATAATAGGGAGAAGAAGAAACAATGTCAGAACAGTCATTTTTAAGATTGCATAATGCTTTTCTCTATATGTCTTGTCTTTCTTCTTGACAACGTGAGTCGACCAATTTTGCTTTAGTTTTAGTCAAATGTGACACACTTAAACCCCCATTAACCCATAGTGTTCTTTTAAATACGGCACATATTCATGATACCAAATCCCTATACCTTTGTCCATTAATTTGTATGAACCCTTCGAGAAATCAACCTGTTCTCCATCCTTCTTTTTTGAATTTCCGTTACCCATTTTACTTAAACAATTTTGTTTGTTCAATTTCCCTATTAATACTTAATTTTGTTAATTTATATTTGCGTATTTTATTTATTCTTTTATTACTTTATATTTACCTATCAATTTTTCCCTCGCGCAGTCACCCACGCTCTCCTCTTACGTATTAAATTTCCCTTGGCGCAGCCACCCCACGCCTTGCCTTCATCCGTCGATGCAGGTCTTTCAAAATTGCCTTTATCCGTCAATATAGGTCTTTCCCAGACAAGTGCTTCTGTCTGGTGTTTGAGAATTTATTTCAAAATTGCCTATTCTCAAACCCTGGCTTTTTAAGGGAATTTTAATACGTTTTTGTGGTTGGGAATTTACTTTATCCCAACCTGTTTGGGAATTTACTTTATCCCAAACTGTTTGGGAATTTACTTTATCCCAAACGTGACTCTTTAGGAAAAAAAAATATTCAATACGCAAATATCAATTAACAAAATTCGTCTTATTTGCTACATAAGAAATTTTCTCTTCTCACCGTCTTGTGAGTCTCACTGTCTGTGAGTTCTTTAATCTTGGGATTGCGTCCACCTAGGTCGCCGTGAGGAGTTGAACAATTCTCTCTCCTTAACATTGAGGATTTTGAGCCGTAGAGTGTTCTCTCGGGATGGCCAGTCAACTGTTCCCCTCACGACGATCATCGGTGTTGCAATCGCATCCTCGTCGCCATTTGTTGTGGAAATTATCAATATTCAAAAACCTGGATGAAGGAGACAAAGTCGATTCTCACAAGATTAAACAAAAGTATTTTATTTCATGCATGAAATAAGACGTTCCCACACAGACAGCGTCTGATATGAGAAGGCCCATGGCATTCTCACGCAGAGAGCATCTGACATGAGAAGGCGAAGGCTAGTCCCTTTCGCCAATGTTATATACCTTAAGACATCCTGTGTAGAAAAAACCTTTTGTTACCTTAAACCCAGACTTCTTAGCTCATGGTCTCATGTGCTCATGATCTCATGTCCAACATTATTTTCTATCTAGACAGAACAACTTGTCATGTCAGCAAAAGTGTCCTGCTTTTAGCTGCAGATCTTAACAGCTGATCGAAACTGCGCACACACATATTGTCAGCCTTCACATGACTCAGAGAACATTTCGTTCCTGAAAGTTTGTCCTAACTTTTAACATTTCTAAAAGCTTGGTTTTATATCTTTAATAATGTGCTTTTTGCTTATATGATTATATTCCTTTAAATACTTATGAGTAAACAATACATCTTCAATGCTAATAAAAGTTGTACCCATACAAAAGTAAGAGAACTCATTAAAAAGTAAAATTTCCATAACAGCTGTTAATTCAAAAGCTGTTCTCACAGCTGGTAAACGGTTGAGTGCGCACAGCGGGCTTGCAGTTTTCCCCGCTGTGTTGCCGCGTTGGGTCCCTGTGTGCTTCAGCACAATAGAGAGAGTACTTTCTTCCTGAAAGAGCAACACGAGTGAAGATCGCGTCCTTTTCAGGATGACGTTTCACTCGTGTGTTTCTGGATGCGGTAGTTTCCTGTCCTCATTTGACGGCCACGTTCATTGTTTCACATGCCTAATCAGTGTGTGAGACTACGTTCGTGGGTGGTTCATGTCCTCTCAGGAGTGCATGACCACGTCGGCACGTTGTTCGTCTCCCCTTTCACGTAAAGGCTTGAGCCGCTCAGCGTGCCGTGTGCCGTCGAGCGCCGACTGAAAGCGCGGGTTGTCACGGCAACCCAGCGCGCGTCATTCGGCGCTCTAGATGCGCGGTCGAGACTCGTGTACCTCTACGAGGTTGAGTCCCTTTTGCTTGTTCCCCAATCTAGTTCCTTTTCTAAAAAAGGAGAGGACTACTTTGGCTAATGAGCATTTGGTGATTACAGGGGGTTACAGTGCGGTATGTCTCGTAAGGTGAAAGACCCTCACGAGCTTCCCACTCCTCTAGCGCATCGCAAACATGCTGAGACTGTGTTCGTGGGTGGTTTATGCTTTCTTATGAGAGCATGACCACGTCGGCACGTTGTTCGCCTTGCCTGAAGGCTTGAGCGCCCAGCGTGCCGTGTGTCATCGAAATGATGGCCACGTTCACTGTCTTGCATGCCTGGTGACGGCCACGATCACTGTTTTCACATGCCTAATCAGTGTGTTGAGACTGCGTTCGTGGGTGGTTCATGTTCTCTCATGAGTGCATGACCACGTCGGCACGTTGTTCGTCTCCCCTTTCACGTAAAGGCTTGAGCCGCTCAGCGTGCCGTGTGCCGTCGAGGCTTTCGGATGGGATTCTGGTCCTTCTCATGGGGGACCAAGCATTTCATTCGGGGCTCCAGGGGAGGACAGATGTCGATCGCTACATCGGAGAGAGGGCTGTTATACTCTGAAAATGATGCTGCGTTCCTACTATAATAGTATGTTCTCATGCTGAAGATTCAGACTTGACAGCTACACTTTCCTGGGCTATTCTAAAGTGTCTGGGTGAGTGTGAAAAATTTTGGCAGTATGGAAGCATTTTGGTGCCAATATGGCAAGCCAAACATGCCTAAATCTGCAGAAGATTTTCCTCTCTCACTACCCCTGCACATTCAGTGCACGTGGGTAGTTCTGACTCGGGGGTGGAGCTGCGCTTGTGACTGACCGTGATTAGTCACAGTGCTGGCCCTCGGGCAGACGATGTCCACACTGGTGGTCCAGAAGCGCCTTTAAACCAGCCCGCTCGGGGTTTGTTTCCCCTCAGCAAGAGGATGGGAAACGACCCTGAGAGGAGCGACCCAGAGTATGTGATATCTGCTCTTCGGGAGTGTGTGTTATCACCACTCCTGCCCCCGGGGGAGGGCCGGGTGGAGAATTTCGTTTCTGTTCCGCCGCTGGTCATCCAGTCAGCGGTACCCAAATTTTGAGCAGTTCACTTCCTCTGAGTCACTCACGGGCCCCAGCGCTTAGATGACAGTGAGGGCTACGGCCTTGTCACTCTCGTCTCTCGCTGGGCGACGAGGCGGAAACCAGGACTCGAGGCCCCCGGGCCTCGCTCCTCGTTTCCCCTCACGGTCGGGACTGGCAGTAAAATAAGACCTATCTCCTCCGTCCGAGAGGGTCAGAATGGCAGTGTGCGCCGCCCCGAACGGCGACACTCCCGCTCCCCTCTCCCCAGCTCGCGGATAGCAGTGACGCAGCCTCGGCTGCGTCGCTCCGGTCTGCAGCTGGGCCTGGAGGTGCAGAGACCAGGACACGAGGAGTCAGGGCCTCGTTCCTCGTCTCTCCCCCTCCCTTTGCCACCGGGCAGCCCGCAGCAGAACGCCCACGGGCCTTCTCTGCCGTCTGCCCCCCGGTGGAAGCGGGTTGGTGTCGAGTTTGACGCCCAGACCCCGCTCTTGGTCGCTACAACGCCACCAGAGCCGGGTCCCTGTCTTCCACCTCGCTGCCCCTCCGCGGGTACGCCGGTGGTTCGGTTGGGCACGTTGGGGCGGTCTCTAGAAGCCTGGCTAGTCCGTCCCAATGGCTCATCCGCACCATCCGGTTCGGCTATGCAATTCAGTTTGCACGCCGGCCTCCCAAGTTCAGCGGCATCCACTCACCCGTGTGCAGTCAGTGGATGCCCCTGTCTTGCGGAAAGAGATCGTCGTCCTGCTGGCGAAGGACGAGGTCGAGCCGGTCCCTCCTGCCGAGATGAGGTCTGGGTTTGCGGCCCCTACTTCATTGTACCCAAGAAAAGCGGTGGGTTACGGCCAATCCTGGACCTGCGAGTTTTGAATCGGGCCCTGCACAAACTCCCGTTCAAAATACTCACGCAGAAGCGCATTTTCGAATGCATCCGTCCCCAGGATTGGTTTGCAGCGATCGACCTGAAGGATGCGTACTTTCATGTCTCGATTCTTCCTCGACACAGACCGGTTCTACGGTTTGCTTTCGAGGGCCGAGCGTGTCAGTACAAGGTCCTACCCTTCGGGCTGGCCCTGTCGCCCCGCGTCTTCACGAAAGTCGCGGAGGTGGCCATTGTTCCCATGAGAGAACTAGGCGTTCGCTATGCGATCACAGGGACATGGTGCTTCGGCACCTCAGCCGGTTGGGGCTTCAGGTCAACTGGGACAAGAGCAAACTCTGCCCCGTGCAGAGGATCTCTTGTCTCGGTATGGAGCTGGACTCGGTCACTCGGACTGCGCGCCTCACGGAGGAACGCGTCCAGTCAATGCTCACCTGCCTCAGGTCCTTTCGAGGCAGGACAGCGGTTCCACTGAAACAATATCAGAGGCTCCTGGGGCATATGGCAGCTGCAGCCGCAGTAACGCCGCTCGGCCTGTTACATATGAGACCGCTTCAGCGCTGACGTCACGATCGAGTCCCGAGGTGGGCGTGGCAGAGCGGCACGTTCCGGGTCAAAGTGACCCCACACTGCCGCCAAACCTTCTCCCCATGGTTAGATCCTGCGTTTCTTCGGGCCGGAGTGCCCTTAGTCCAGGTGTCCAGGCATGCTGTGGTTTTCACAGATGCTTCTGCCATGGGGTGGGGCGCCACGTACAAGGGCATGCAGTCTCGGGTCTGTGGACGGGACCCCAGCTGCATTGGCACATCAACTGCCTAGAGTTGCAAGCAGTGCGCCTAGCCTTGTGTCGCCTCAAGGGGTTTCTCAGACACAAGCACGTACTGGTCCGTACGGACAGCGCTGCGACCGTTGCGTACATCAACCATCCCGGTGGTCTACGCTCCCGTCGTATGTTGCGACTCGCCTCCCACCTCCTCCTATGGAGTCAGAAGCATCTGAGGTCGCTTCGTGCCGTTCATGTTCCAGGGGATCTCAACCGTGTGGCAGACGAGCTTTCACGGCAGCCTCCCCTGCCAGGAGAATGGCGACTCCATCCCCAGGCGGTCCAGCTGATTTGGAGTGTCTTCGGAGCCGCACAGGTAGACCTGTTTGCCTCTCCAGACACGACCCATTGCCAGTGGTTTTACTCCCTGACCGAGGGGACCCTCGGCACGGACGCCCTGGCTCTCAGCTGGCCCCGGGTCCGGCGCAAGTATGCGTTTCCCCCAGTGAGCCGCCTTGCACAGACTCTGTGCAAGGTCAGGGAGGACGAGGAGCAGGTCCTTCTAGTGGTGCCGTATTGGCCCACCAGGACTTGGTTCACGGAACTCATGCTCCTCGCGACAGCCCCCCCTTAGCCGATTCCTCTGAGGAAGGACCTTCTCTCTCAGAGACGGGGCACTCTATGGCACCCGCGTCCAGACCTCTGGAAACTCCATGTCTGGTCCCTGGACGGGACGCGGAGGTTTTAGGTGGTCTGCCACAGGCAGTGGTAGACACCATCACTTCCGCTAGAGCCCCCTCTACGAGGCGCCTCTATGCGTTGAAGTGGAACCTGTTCGTCGCTTGGTGTTCCTCCCGTCAGGAGGACCCCCGAACTTGCCCGATCGGAGTCGTGCTTTCCTTCCTGCAAGATGGGTTGGAGCGAAGGCTGTCTCCCTCCACCCTCAAAGTGTATGTTGCTGCAATAGCCGCAGATCACGATGCAGTAGAGGGTAAATCTTTGGGGAAGCACGACCTGATCATCAGATTCCTTAAGGGTGCTAGGAGGTTAAATCCACCTCGCGTTTTGCACCCTGTACCCTCTTGGGACCTAGCTCTGGTGCTAAGAACAGAGCCTCAAAGTCCTCCTTTGAGCCTTTGTCAACAGTTGAGCTTAATATCCTGTCCAATAAGACAGCGCTCCTGTTGGCATTGGCCTCTTTCAAGAGGGTCGGGGATCTGCAAGCTTTTTCGGACGACGAATCGTGCCTAGAGTTCGGGCCGGGCCTTTCTCACGTTGTTTGAGACCCCGGCTTGGATATGTGCCCAAGGTTCCTACCACCCCCTTCGCGGATCAGGTAGTGAACCTGCAAGCGCTGCCCCAGGAGGAGGCAGACCCAGCCCTAGCTTTTCTCTGTCCCGTCCGCGCCCTGCGGGTTTATGTTGACAGAACGCAAAGCTTAGGACCTCAGATCAGCTCTTTGTTTGTTATGGAGGCCAGCAGAAGGGGAAGGCTGTCTCCAAGCAGAGGTTGGCTCACTGGTTAGTGGATGCTATCACCCGAGCGTATGAGTCTCTGGGTGAGCCTTGTCCTCCCAGGTTGCGCGCTCACTCCACTAGAGGTGTTGCCGCTTCCTGGGGGCTTTGGCTCAAGGCGCCTCGCTGAACAGACCATCTGTAGAGCTGCGGGGCTGGGCGACACCAAACACGTTCGCTAGGTTTATAGCCTGCGTGTGGAACCTATTTCCTCCCGAGTGCTCGCTACGGCCAGTGGTGCGAGGGAATAGGGTTGTGTCGGCTTGCTACGCCACCCTGCGCTTCGGCCAGGTACGTTGCGTTCTTGCTCCGTTGGCGCCAACGTTGTGGTGAGCCTCGTGAGCTCCTCCATCACCCCTCCGGTGCCTGGCGTAGCGGACCGCCAGCGCCAGGTCTGCTACCTCTAATCGAGTTGCTAGTAGACTGGGTGTTCTCTAGTGGGTCTCTACTGTGACCCATCATGCCACGTGCAGTTCAGCCGTGTCTTCCCCTTGGCAGACTCTTTCTGTCGTCCCTGTTGAGTTCGCTCCCACTTCCTAGGATGGGACCACCTCAGGGACTGCCATATGTTTCACTATCCCACTGGGCTAGTACATATGTGTATTCCAGGCCTTCCTCAGGCAGGCTGGGGCTTCCGCAGCGTTCCCTTTCCCTTTTTTTTGGGTTAGGGCACGTTTTCCCAGTGTTATCCAATATCCACTGAGCGGGTCTTGTGGAACAGCAGTGTGATTCCTAGCTAGCTCTCGCAACTTATTACAAGAAACTGCTGCAGGGTAGCTTAGCTGGGCGCTGGAAGGGGGGGGAACGAGGGGTTACATACGTAACCGAGACGTTCATTTTGTAGTTACTACAAAAACCATAGTTAAACCATGGTTACTACAAAACAAACCATGGTTACTACAAAAAAACCATGGTTAAAACCACGGTTATTGTAGTAAAACCGTGGTTCATTTACTAGTTACTATGGTTTTACTACAAAAACCATAGTTAAATCATGGTTACTACAAAAAAACCATAGTAACTACAAAAAAACCATGGTTAATTTTCGTAAGGGTAGCCCATCACACCCAGACGATTTGTTATTTTTTAGTTTTGTTTATAGCTTGCTGTACTTCTTCAAGTGATATAGGCATGTCACAGTGCTCTCTATCCTCTTCGCTTATCATCTTCACTGAAAGGGAGTTAAAAAAAATTATCAGATGCAGTTGGACTAAAATTGAGAGCTATACAAGTCTTTATAAAATTTTGAACAAAACTTGGGTTAGGGCACGTTTTCCCAGTGTTATCCAATATCCACTGAGCGGGTCTTGTGGAACAGCAGTGTGATTCCTAGCTAGCTCCCGCAACTTATTACAAGAAACTGCTGCAGGGTAGCTTAGCTGGGCGCTGGAAGGGGCCAGCACCATGGCGTTTTATTAGGGATCCCAATTCGTCAGGGAACTCCCCCTGACGACACGTCGGAGTTCCCAGGACGAAAGGGAACGTCTCGGTTACGTATGTAACCCTCGTTCCCTGAGTACAGGGAACGGAGACGTGTCGTCCCCTCGCCATGTTGCTGTACCCTTCGCGGAGGGGACTGGGACACCGTTCGGCTCCTCAGCGGGAAAAAGCACTATGCATGCGTTGCTTCCGCTTTTTATTCCCGCGCTGGTAGGCGGGCATGCGGAATGCATTCCCTGCATGCCAATTTTCATTGGCTCGTTTTAATTCTCTCGTAGGCAAATGGTCCTCCCTAGCGTGATCCCAATTCGTCAGGGAACTCCCCCCGACGACACGTCTCCGTTCCCTGTACTCAGGGAACGAGGGTTACATACGTAACCGAGACGTTCATTTTGTAGTTACTACAAAAACCATAGTTAAACCATGGTTACTACAAAACAAACCATGGTTTTGTTCACCTTCCTCTAACCACTTAGAGCGGGATCTGATAAAGGCACCCTTTGCTTTTTGCCGATACATTTCATCAAGTTTGATTTGTGAGTAAGATAACCATTCTTTTTCCTCTTTGTTAGGGAGTCAAATTCTCTGCAAGATAATTTTTGTTATATTAGAGACAATCTTTAACTCCTCCGCTTTCCTGGCTTTGACTGTTTCAGCACCAAACTTTCTTAAATATTTTCCTATCTCATATTTGAGCAGGTCCCAGTTGAGCCCAAAACAGGTTTTCTTTGTTTGCTTTAGACCAATAAAGTGAAATCATATCCTTAATCTTATATTGAACTACCCCATTTTAACAAAGCAGAACAGTTGAGCTTCCAATAGTTTGAACGTGTGGGAAGTGTAGAACCAGCTGAGCTATTAAGAGATATGCATATGGCTTTATGATCAGTTAAGGGGAGTAGGGCAGATGCTAACATCAACATCATCCTTGTTTTAAACTGTCAGATATAAGCCAATAGTCCAGTCGTGATTGCCTAGAGCCTGATTTATTGCTCCAGGTATACAATCTGCTATTAGGATTTTTCTCTCTCCATATATCTATCAGTTTAAATCTTCTTATAAAGTCAGTCAAGTATGAGTCTGAACTGTTTATGCTGAGAAGGTGGATTTTTATCTATAGAACCATCTAGAATAATGTTAAAATCACCTTCTAATAATATGAACGCATTTGGGAATCTAACCAACCAACCTGTAAAAATGTTTTCAATAGACAACAAAAAGGTTCACGTTTTCTTTCTTGGTATTATACCCATAAATATTAGAAACTAAGTAGGTTGAGTCATTGAGTTCAATAATTTGGCAAATAAAGTGACCGCCTGGGTCACATTGTGTGGTCAAGACATTTCCATTAAACCTGTTATTTAAAGAGGCTACCCCAGCTGAACGCTCTGTTCCGTGGGAGAGCCATATAGTAGTATTTCCCCATTGAGACCTCCAAAAGTTAGAATCGTCCTCAGAGTGAGATTCTTGAAAATAGACAAAGTCTGATTTGAATTGTTTTGCAAACAAAAAATAATGCTTTTCTCTTGACACTATTACGAAGACCCCTGGCATTTAGTGAGACAATTGACAACATTAATAAAGACAAAAAATAAGAACTATGAAAAATAAAGAACTTAACCTTAGAAGGCCTTGGTTAAATTACTACTAGTGTTGATAAGCAACAAATGGGCTGTCCAGATCGGCACCATATTTAGCATTATAACTCAGCACCATAATATAACCTTAACATGTCACAGTGTCTGGTGGTTCCCTGGGTTGTAACATTAGAGGTCTCAGTTTTCACGGTGTCTAGGCATTTTCACTACACTTCCCATAATCCTGTCTGTCACTGATTGTTCACTTCCTTCAGCTGTCTCTCGTCACCTTGTTTGCACTTGTGTATATATACCCTGTCTGTTTCAGTGTTTGTCACGGAGTCCTTGTTTAATGTCCCCCACACTTCCGTTCCTGTTGTTCGTGTTTGTCTTTTGGATTGCCTTATTGGACTTTTGACCTTTTGCCTGGACTGCTGTGAGTATGGATTACCCCTTAATTAAATACTGCTCTTGGATCTTCCTGTTTCTGTGTGTGATTCGTGACAGAAGGACTCCGTCACACATGATCCAGCGGTATGTCTCTCAATGTCTATTCCCCAGCCACTGAGGCGGGGAGAGAAGAGAGTTTTTTGAGGGGACCCGATTGGTAAAGTTTCGTGGGACCCGTGGAGGCCGCAGTGGAGGGGAGGAGGTGGTCGAGAGGATCCAAGACACCATTCCCCACTCTGGCCCCTCTTCGGCCCTGGGTTGGTGAGATCCAGACCAGAGTTCCACCCACCGCTGATTTCGCCCAGCCCAGAGCTCTGTTTGCCGTGGTGCCCGCCCAGTCCAGAGCCGGCACATTTTCGTCAGAAACGGCGGAGGAGGAAGACCTTCAGCCTCCCCAAGGACCCGGAGGCCGTCCCCTCCGAGCAGCCCGCTGGTCTGTCCCGGAGGCCGTCCCCTCCGAGCAGCCCGCTGTCGTCCCGGAGGCCGGTCCCCTCCGAGCAGCCCGCTGTCCGTCCCGGAGGCCGTCCCCTCCGAGCAGCGCGCTGTCGTCCCGGAGGCCGTCCCCTCCGAGCAGCCCACTGTCGTCCCTGAGATTGTCTCGGAGCCCGCCCACCATCAGTCCTTGCCACGGCCAAGAGAGGGCGGTCTTCCTCTTCTATGCGGGTGGCGGTACTGCATGCGTGGAGGAGGCACAGCACGTCTGCCGTTCCAGAGACTGTCCACGTCACGTCTGCCGTTCCAGAGACTGTCCACGTCATGTCTGCCGATGCAGAGACGGTTCCTGTGCCAGACGCTGTTCCCGTAAGTCCTGCCATGGCCAAGAGGGCTGTTTTCCTTTTTTTATGCACTGGCAGTACTGCATGCATGGAGGGGACACACGTCTGCCGAGCCTGGATTTCACGTCACGTCTGCCGAGCCTGAGCTTTACGGTCAAGCCAGTTCCCGAGCCGGTGGGTGTCTGTTGCAGTTCCTGAGCCGGTGGTGTCTGTTGCAGTTCCTGAGCCGGTGGGTGTCTGTTGCAGTTCCTGAGCCGGTGGTGTCTGTTGCAGTTCCTAAGCCGGTGGTGTCTGTTGCAGTTCCTGAGCCGGTGGTGTCTGTTGCAGTTCCTGAGCCGGTGGTGTCTGTTGCAGTTCCTGAGCCGGTGGTGTCTGTTGCAGTTCCCTGAGCCGGTGGTGTCTGTTGCAGTTCCTGAGCCGGTGGTGACTGTTGCAGTTTCTGCTGCCGGTGGTGTCTGTAGCAGTTCCTGAGCCGGTGGTGACTGTTGCAGTTCCTGAGGCCGGTGGTGTCTGTAGCAGTTCCTGAGCCGGTGGTGACTGTTGCAGTTCCTGAGCCGGTGGTGACTGTTGCAGTTTCTGTGCCGGTGGTGTCTGTAGCAGTTCCCTGAGCCGGTGGTGACTGTTGCAGTTCCTGAGCCGGTGGTGACTGTTCCAGTTCCTGAGCCGGTGGTGTCTGTTTCTGTTCCAGTTCCTGAGCCAGGGTCTGTCCCTGTCCCGCCTTGGGTCTTCACCGCCATGGCCGCCGAGTGGTCGTCTTCACCCTGGTCTTCACCGCCGTGGCCGCCCGAAGGGTCTTCACCGCCGTGGCCCGCCCGAGGGGTCTTCCACCGCCGTGGCCGCCCGAGGGGTCTTCAACCCCGCCGTGGGCCGCCCGAGGGGTCTTCACCGCCGTGGCCGCCCGAGGGGGTCTTCACCGCCGTGGCCGCCCGAGGGGGTCTTCACCGCCGTGGCCCGCCCGAGGGGTCTTCAACCCGCCGTGGCCCGCCCGAGGGGTCTTCACCGCCGTCTCTCCACCGCCGTGGCCGCCCGAGGGGTCTTCACCCGCCGTGGCCGCCCGAGGGGTCCTTCACCGCCGTCGGCCGCCCGAGGGGTCCTTCACCGCCGTGGCCGCCCGAGGGGTCTTCTCACCGCCGTGGACCGCCCGAGGGGTCTTCCACCCCGCCCCTGGCCGCCCGATGGACTGTCTGCTTCTCCGCCCTGGCCGCCCGATGGACTTGTCTGCTTCGCCCTGGCCCGCCCGATGGACTGTCTGCTTCTGCGCCCTGGCCTGCCCGAGTGGACTGTCTGCTTCGCCCTGGGCCGCCCGATGGACTGTCTGGCTGTGCCGTGCTGTCTGCTTCGCCCTGGCCGCCCGATGGACTGTCTGTTTTGCCCTGGCCGCCGCTTAAGCCGTTCCCCCTTGTTCCTGTTCCCCCTCCATGGACCCTGGCCCCCCATCCCACCCCCTGATCCTCCGCCCTTTCCCAACCCCTCCCGCCTGGACTCTTGTTTTGTTTGTTTCTTGTGGTCTTGGAGCGTCTGGTAGCCGCTCCGTAGAGGGAAGGTTATGTCACAGTGTCTGGTGGTTCCCTGGGTTTAACATTAGAGGTCTCAGTTTTCACAGGTGTCTAGGCATTTTCACTACATTTCCCATAATCCTGTCTGTCACTGATTGTTAATTTCCTTCAGCTGTTTCTCGTCACCTTGTTTGCACTTGTGTATATATACCCTGTCTGTTTCAGTGTTTGTCACGGAGTCCTTGTTTAATGTCCCCACTATCTTCCGTTCCTGTTGTTCGTGTTTGTCTTTTGTATTTTGGATTGCCTTATTGGACTTTTGACCTTTTGCCTGGACTGTTGTGAGTACGGATTACCCCTTAATTTAAATACTGCTCTTGGATCTTCCTGTTTCTGTGTGTGATTCGTGACATAACATCACTCACGTAAAGGAAGAATAATGTTCTATATCATAAAAACCGTAGAAGTAAGAAACGTATAAACATTATAACCTTTCTTCTTCTTTTTTTTCTGAACCAGCAGGAACATCACCTGCTATCTAAGTAACCACAAAATTTTACCCTGAGATAAAACAATTCAGAATAATTATCCCTGGAATGACCTGAAACACGAGGCACTTATTAGGCAAACCTTCTGATCTAAGCTTGACAGATCACAGATGAATTTCCGAACCGTTGACGAATCCTTTTCCTCCCACAAAATAGGCCGTTTTTTCCTTTCATCCCGAGCTTTTCTTCTTTATGTGCGGCCACAGTTTTTTGTCTGTTCTCTCTGTCCTCTTGGGTTAAGTCCTCTGAGAAGCAAAGACCGTTGTTTTGGAGATAAGAGTTGCTTTTTGCTGCTTTCCAAACTGCATCCCTGTATCTTCGAGAAATAAATCTCACATGACAACGCCTCTAGGTTTCGTCTGATCTTGTCAGGGTTTTCCCTCCCGCCCGGTGCGCGACGTCTATAGCAGCAGGGATCCTTTCCTTTTCCTCCGGTAGAATCGCCTGACAAACACTGGTTACTCGAGCCCGCACATCCCTCCTCCCTGTCCTCTGTCAGCCCTTGGAGCCGCAGGTTCCACCGGCGGCTGTATCGTTCCAACTCACTAACCCGGTTTCATGGTTTTCAGAGCAGAATCCTTGTTCCTTTGCACCCTCTTCTCAATCATAAAACCACCTTTGCATTTAAGACTTTAAATGTCGCCGCGTACAGATTCCACCATTTTTTTCGAGGGTGTCGCTCGTGTTGTTAATAAGATCAGCCAAGGAGCGCACTGCATCGTCCTGAACCGAAATCTCTAGTAAAAGTTGGTTTCTTATGTAGCGGAGGCTTACTTGGCGTTATGGGCAAGGTCGGGAATGCTTCTTTCGTATGGCGTTCCGATCGGTTCTTTAATATGACTTTGCAGCACGCACCTCGTCTCAATGAACATCTCACTCAACGTCTTATTTTTTTTTTTATTCTGCTATTTATTCCATTAATTTTAAGATGCAGACGTGACGCAGACGTCACTCTGACGTCACGTAAATCACGCGTAGCAGTGAAGTGTCAAGTCAGACGTTACACGTCATTCACGTGTGGCAGTGAAGTCATTTATTATAATTTTCTCTAACACGCAGTGCAGTGCGGCCAGCGATTGCGATCGGTTCTTTAATATGACTTTGCAAACATGCACTCGTCTCACTTGCGTCTGCATTATAACGTGACGTCTGCGTCTGTGATTTATAGGATATTTATATATAGGATATTGTTGTGTGTGTGTGTTCTTGTTTAACCCACATTTTGAGGGCCAAAATGCCCCTACAAAGATAGAAATATGAAGAAACAAAATTGATATAGGCTATTTCATTTTTATAGCTTATTGTTGGGGTTGTTATTGTGTTTTAAATTTTTTTTAGAGTTTTAAAAGGCCTATAGGCTACAGCACTAAACTAGAAAACAGACAACTTGATCGCACAACCACTGTTTCTGTAGATCCTTTAAATAGAAGAATAGAATTGAAAAATACTATTTTTATTTTTTATATAATTCGTTTATAAAACCGTTCTCACGAATTCTCAAAACTGTTCCCTCGGTTTAACAAATCGTGCCCACGGATTAATAACCCGTATTAAACATTTTAAAATATTCACAAATTAATATGGATTTTTAATTTTTTTTATTTTACTGGTTTTCTAATGCCAAATTTATTTTCCCCGCAGTACTGAATGAGAATAGCCATGTCTGGAACCATACAGAGAGGTGATTAGGTGGTTTATAGGCTAATGATACTAAATGTGTCTGAAAAAAATAACGAGGCATTTGAATTGTTTTTTATTAATAAACAAGTAGGCCTATTTTGTAAATCAGTGTCGGCTGCAAACATAGCTCCATCTCCGCTGTAAAGCAGATGCGCCTTTATAGAA
>JARPMJ010009660.1:0-24993 GCA_033366665.1 Phoxinus dragarum
TCTCCGTCGCTACGACGGATTTCCGTTAATTGCAGAGAGTCTACGACGGATTTCCGTCAATATCAGCCAGGGCTTCCCTGTCATTGTCTTAAGTTCACTTTTAATAATTTTAAGGCCATAAATATGCTTACATTTCTCAAATAGTGTAATAAAGGTCTTCATTTTAGTTTGAATGGGTCTTAAATTAAAGAAGGACGAGGTGTATTCACCCTGCTGAGGGGGATGTGATCAAAGCCTGGAGTGGCGCTAAAGCCCGTTCCTATCTGCACTAAGCATTCTGTGATCCACTCCGGGTTTTCTATACCCGCTCACGGAAAAACTGCTCAGGATAAGTGCAAAATGAAGGTTGTGAAATGATTGCCTAATGTTAACTCTACTTTGGTGCTGCAATGATATTGCATATCGCCACGATAACCGACCTCATCCGAGCTGCTTTAGGGGCCGTTCACATGTTTGCGCTCACGTGCGTTTTTTTTAAATGTAGATGCGCGAAAAGTGCGCTCAAATAGAGAGCGACGCTGTTGCAACTCGCCTCGCTTGTTTTCCCAGGTAAGGTGAATGAAAAAATCAAAGTAAGTTAGTCTTTAGGGCTTTAGTTTATGTTCACAGAAGCTGCGAGCCGGTTGCGAATTCCAGCGTGAAGCTTCAGTAACGGTCATAAAATACGAGTCTGGCCTGTGATATATAGCTAAACCAAACAACAGTTTGCAACGACTGTATCAATCAAATATCAGCTTTTGGAAGGTAAGATATACAGGTAAAGATTAGGAGACTGCGAGAAGAAGAGAGAGGAATAACAGGTGTTGCATACTGTGCCCATGAGATTAACTATGTATTCCTATTTAACACATATAAATGTTCTTTGCTAATTACAGTGGAAAATATAAGCTCAATTTAACAACACAAGCACCTATTAAATATAATTCCATAATAGTAGTATTGTATAAATATTAATATTTGTATGGCCCTCGAATGTTATATTTCACCAGTAAGCACTGGGAGACTTCACTGTTGTATCACTCCGCTTGTCTGTGTTTGATGCCCCCGAACCCCCCTAGCAAGATCCCTTTAGCAAGGACCTCTTTATTTATAAAACCCTGTGTACGACCCTGCTCATGCTGTTCACTTTTTATATAAAAAATAACATTATACTATTTATTCATAATGGCTGAATGGTTAAAATCTTTGAGTCTCTAGAGGTCAGTGAAAACATGACCACACTGGAGCAGAGCTGCTTTATAGTAGAAAATGAAATTGTACTTCTGATGAAACGAGACACTGTTTTTCATGTTTAATACGGTAAAGCTGCTTGATTTTAAGCAATCTATTGTATATAGTGCTATATAAATAAATGTGACGTGACTTTTCTAGAGTGCCGAATTGCAGAGCTTGTGCAAAGATATCCACGTTGCTATAATCAGATTCTTTATTTTTAAAAATGCTGTTATTTTCTTATTGAGAGGAAAGCGTGCAGCACATATTTACTTACCGTATTTTCCGGACTATATCATTTTTATTTTTTTCATAGTTTTGCTGGTCCTGCGACTTATAGTCAGGTGCGACTTATATATCAAAATTAATTCATACTGACTGAGATGAACCAAGAGAAAACATTACCGTCTACCAGGACTGACATTACATTTATTATTTCACATTTAGAACAGAAATGGAATTATGTCTAAATAAAGTGCTGGCAAAACGAAATATAGGCTAGGCTATGGTTTACATTTTTTGCTAGACAGACTTAAATTAGTTAAATGTTGTTACCTCAGAAAAAAACGAGCACACTTTGAAATAGTCAAATTTTAATCAGGCAGTAATTAAATTATATTCCATATTTATGTTTACATAATATAATGTTACTTTATATTTTAATTTAATCTATGTTGATTACCGGTATATGAAAAGTGAACAGCATGAGTAGGATCATAAGATGGGTCAGAGATTATTTTGACCACTTTATTAAGATTTGTTTTGTAAAAAAGCCTTTCTTTAAATCTTTAAATCGAATTTCGTTTTGTATAAATTGTATCTTAATTTTAATCAATGTTTCATCAACCAATTGCCTAGAATTAATAAATAAGAAGCAAATATAGCCGACATATAATCAGGACGCGGAGGCGCCCATGCGATCTCTTGGTTGCATTTCGTAGAGAAGACTTTACTCTGAAAATATTTATTTATTTTTGTCCCTGTGTGCCGATCGGAATTCTGGGGATACAACAGAGCCAATAGGCTATACTACGGACTTTAGCCGTTAAATATATTTGCTGCATTGGATCAGTCTCCTTTCTAGAACAGCCAGGAGCTTTCTAGCCTCGCGGGAGCAGCGCCTTTTATCGCGCACAGACCTTATCAGCGGATAACTCTGTGTAACTTAACTTTGTGTTAGCCTACGTGTCTTCATACACATCAGCATAAATGCTCCTGATAAATTATGTTATTAAAGCATTAACATTCACAATCCACTGTTAATTTAACATAAAAGCAAGCAGGCTGTTTGTTTGTTTTTCGCAACAGATGAATAACAATTGATTAGTTTATATGTTTTATTCATATATATTTCTATTTAATCGTTTTATTCCCCTGCAGACCGCACACACATAATGAGTGCATTACCGCCCGTGCTCGCACTCAGCCATCAAATCTAGTCCTGCGCCGCACGTCTCTAGATCACGGCCTCGGCCCGAGTATAGCGGCAGGAAATATTGGCTCGGGCGGAGAATCTAAGCTCTAAACAGGACAGAGTAACGCGGCGGATATCGCTCATATACTTTTTGTTGACGACGTATCTAAGGCGGCAGGCGTGTGTTGCTTAGTTCCAAAGTGCTGCGGGAAACCCTGTGTTACGTTAACATGCCGGACACCTATTCAGCTTGTTGTTCTGTGTGCTGTTGTGTAGCTGAATAACTTGCCTTTCCAGATTAAATGTCTTTTCTTGGTCTTGGATTTTGTCAAATACATTTCTAAATAAATGCAACTTATACTCCAGTGCGACTTGTATGTTTTTTTCCTCTTCATGACGCATTTTTTGACTGATGCGACTTATACTCCGGAGCAACTTATAGTCCAGAAAATACGGTATTCATCCAAATGCCGCTCTCAGCAGTGTGGGCGGCATTGGATGTTCGCTAACAGTATATCGTTGGTCATGCATTTCAAACTTCGTTTTACCCCTAAACGAAAAGAACTCCCTCCACTGTGCGTATATTGGGGCTTTTACCGGTCAAACAGACCAAAAACCTACAGATTGATGCCAATAATTAAAAAATGTAAATTCATCAACTAACCATTCTATCTTTGCTGATATATATTGGTTGACCGCTAATCTCTTCACTCTTCTTTTCCAGGGCTTTGTGTCTTTCCTGTTACCCTGCTTTGCAGTCGACCATCTTTACCTTTCCTCAGATGAATACCTGTTTTCTGAAGAGGAGACTCCAATTGCTGAGGGTAAGAGGGCAGTGTTTGAGAGACTATTGTTTCATGAAGTCATCGTTACTGAATGATGAATAAAATCGCGAAATGGCTCTAAACAATTACTAAATAAACTAAATTGTTACGTTTTCTAATACATGTACAGTATTTCAAGCACGGATTGCTTCTGATAGTGCTGCACGAGCGGCGCCATCTGCTGACCTTAGCGTTTTAGCTACGGTTCAAAGCGCAAAATGCTAGTAAAAATTGTTTTTTCAGATTTTGGTGCCTCATTTCATTTTCACTTAACCCTTGGACTCATACGATCACACCGGTGTCATTAGAGCGTTTAGTGCATCACATGATCAACTGCTAAATTCAATTGTGGTGTTTTGGGGTGTTAGGGTTTCCTTCTTTTTTGTCTTCATCTGATCACATGCCTTTTATTAGACTTAGATGTGAGCCGTGACGTCCTGCAGCTGGTTCAGTGTCTGCGCCTGGTGAACGAGTCTCTTCCAGAGGACTTGGCCTATGAGATGGAGAAAGCCCTTGATGACCTACTGTCTCCAGAGAAAGTGTCAGAGAAAATACTGGACGGTCTTTTGGCCAGCGAGTCAGTATGCTTGTATCACTGATTTAATGCCAGCACATTAGTATTGATCAGTTTGATGTCTAAACTGAAATGTTCTCTTCAGGGTGAATGTGATTCAGGAAATTGCAAACAAACTGCAAGACATCTTTAACCCCATTGTTGCCATGAACACACTGCTCAGAGAACTGGACCTTGAAGCTGATGCAGAGACGGACACCAGACCTTCTGGTAACATTAAATACACCTTTTCTTAAGGGTTCTGTGTTAAATATCTGGTTGTCTAAGATTTTTAAAGATTTTTAATGGTCAGTGATAGCATAATATCCAAGTTACACAAAGGTAATCCATAAAAACCTTGTAAACCAGTAATGGCTACCTGGGTGTACTGGAATTGAGAAAAATCCATTACAAAAACATATTGAGTTCGGCAGTACATCTTCGGCGCAAACCTTGGTTGCATTAATTCATTGACAAGTCAAAAAATGACAGAAGCTGGATTAGCTATTGAAATTTGTTCATTTTGCTGATTTATGGGCAAGGAACAGAGATTTATTTCTCAAACAAAAAAATTCCCAGCAGCTGCTGAAGCCTCTATTCAGTGGATGTTGCTGTTTCTTTGTACGGTCAATGTGTCCTTTGGCTGCACCACCAGTAGTGCAGCGTTCCACATTATTCTGAATCTGTACTTCACTGTGGCACTTTATTGTAGCAGTTATCTAAGAGGGGTGTTTATCAACTGCAGACAAACCATTATCATGCCATCACTACAAAGACTTAAAGGGATTGTTCACTTTAAAAAGTGAAAATACTGTCATTATTTACTCACTGTCTTTCCAAACATTATGGATTTCTTTCTTCTGTGGAACACAAAAAAAGGTATTTTGTAAAAAAAAATTATATATTTTGGGTTCTACAGATGAAAGAAAGTCATATAGTTTTGGATCAACATGAGGGCAATTCAATGAAGACAGTGTTTTTTGGGTGTGAACTATCCTTTTAAATTCATAGTCAAAAGTAATGTGCGAAAGTTAGTGAAAACTTAGTGAAGGAAGGCCTTAAAAGGATAATACCCCCCAAAAAAAATTTGAAAACCGTTCTTCATGACAGTAAAATAAGCAAAAAATACCTCAAAATAAAAAGTTAACATAAATGGTTCTTAGCTTTTGCCTTTATAGCCATATGATGTACTGTTTACCCAAACAGTTTTTTTTTATACGTTCTATTTATCGATTTTAATAATCATTATTACAATATCAAGAGCAATTATCAAAATAATGACTTTAGTCATATTATAGTCCTATCCTGTAATTTTCCTGTTTTTTTTAAAAGTTCCTTTTATATATATATGTTGTGTAAATGCATCTTTGAGCAGAATTAAACAGTTAAAAAATTGTCCTTACAAAGGTTAAAAAATGCCTCTGGAAAGGAATTTCAGGAGGCAAATATTGGAAAATAGTTAATAAATTTGTTTTAATAAATACTACATGTAATATTTTTTATGAAAACAAGTTTGTATGGAAATGGTATGTAGAACTAAAGAAAATACTCAATCAACTGAACAGAGAATCAAAATATGAAAACAAATACAAATAAAACAATGTTTGAAATAAATGCTATACAAAAGTTTTATTTTTATTCTGTTAATAAAAATAAATGTATCGTTGTAATCAGGGTTTTAAAATTAAGTTTTTCTCTCAACTGACAATTTGGCTACTAAATTAAGTTACCGGCCATTCAGAACTTCTACTAGCCAGAAAAGAAAAGAAAAAAAGAACCAAATTTTCTAGGTCACAGCTTACATAATGTGTGTGATAAAATTAGTTGTAATTTTTTTCTAATTCAAACTAAATCCTGTCATCCAGCCATCTCCTCCCTTCCTCTTTCATCCTCATCCTTTTCACAAAAAAAATGTGTTTTATGTGGACAGATCAATTCAGTACAAAGAACATAAAAAAAATAAGATGTTGGAAAATAACAATGTCTTTTCTGTTAACGTAATGCTTTTTAATCTTCGCTATTGCTTCAATGCGCGCCGTTATTTGTTCCATAGTGACGGCAAGTGAGCCAGATATGCGCAGATTCTCTGCAATGCGCTGTATTTCATATATAATGATGACTCACAAGTTGAGTATTTGCACTAAATCTGCTTACAAGAACTTCCCCAGCAAAGAGAGTAAACGGTAACACGCCAAATTGGCTAGTTATTTACCACAGTTGATTTCTACCCGCATTTGGCGGATTGGCGGGTGTTAATTTCAAACCCTGGTTGTAATACATTAAATATTCAAGATATTTATTGTCATATGCAGAGTAAAAACACCATGATTTTGAACAGACAATGAAATTCTTACTTTGCATGTCTCCCTTACACAAAATATACTATATAAATAGACAAAAAAAGTGCAAATATGAGGATGGGATAATGGGAAGTTGGTGTTTCATGTGTTTAGGAATTTAATGGCTTGTGGATAAAAAGTCTTTTTGTCCTTAATTTGTCTGAGACGGCAGACATGTTAAATATCAGTAAATCTGTATTACCACAATTACAGTATCAAGGTAAATAATTGGCAATTATGACTTTGTCATAATCGTGCAGCTCTAAGTTCTAGCATACATCTTTAGTGTTTGTGGTCACAATCTGCTTTTGTTGAGGGGCAAACAACTGAATATTATTATTATTTTGTGTTCTTTTGTCTTTCATGGATTAAAGGGATAGTTCACCCAAAAATGACATTTATCCCATGATTTACTGTGTATGACATTCTTCTTTCAGACGAATAATCGGAGTTATATAAAAAAATTGTCCTGGCTCTTCTAAGCTTTATAATGGCTGTTTCTGTTTTAACCCTTTATATTGGCGCCGGCCCGCCGGCGGGCCCGCGGCCATTATATATTTTAAACAGTAATATCCTATACTAAACCTAAACCAATCTTGACAAACTATATGTCATTTGAAAGCTTAAAATCTCTAGTTTTCATTTGTGGTGACTGATTTTTAAAATACATTACAGAGGAGCCGTAATTTATCAATTTGCAACAATAATATTTTCATACTCCTAAGGCGTGTTCAGACCTTTATTTTGAAATAGTGATGAACATGAAAAATCATGAAAGAATGGTAGAAACCTCAGTTTGTTTTCATGCCAAGAGTTCAAAAGATAGCATCCATTCAATTGTTTTAGAAAAAAAGGTCTGAAAATGTTTTAAATATAAATAAAAAAATTATAGATTTACCATTTGTGATTCACCATTCGTGGCAGCGAGCTATTATGCACATACGTGTTCTTTTTGTGTTTCTTAGAGGTTGAATTCATTTAAAAATCTGCCAAACTTCCAACACTACTTCTGAATAGGATTTCTACTTCATAAATTGTATGAAAATTGTAAAAATAATGGTTCAGATACCTCAAACAACATATGGAAATGGAGGCGCCCTTATATGGGCAGTAATGTCAACTAGTGAAAAAGTTTGGTACTGCGCCCAAACAAAATCTCACTGAAAGCTTATTTTTTGAGATATCAACCTAAAATTTTAAACACAACTTGTTCAGATTTTTGCCTTTGATTTTTTTGCATTTTTAGAGTCCTCCAGGTTTTGAAAATATATATTTTATATAAAATATGAATAATTAAATTTTTAATGTTGTACATTTTCATAAACTCAAACTTCTATAACTTTTTTTCTGTTTAACTTTCTTAATTTATTTCTCTTCTACAATAATCTGCCAAATGTCTTCTTAAAAACAAGACCAATCTTACATCTATACTCCAAAGCATTCTTGAATTACAACCATTTAAGTTCGGAATGTGCATTTTCATGTATATTCAAAAAAAGGGGGCGCTTGATAAGGAGTTAACCCTCTGGGGTCTAAGGTGTTTTTGGGGTCCTTGAGATGTTTTGACATGCCCTGATATTTGTATTTTTTTCAGTTGCTTATAAACATATTAATGGCAAAGGTGTAATTACACTCTATTTAGCATGAACATGGCTAGCATAATATGTGAGCAACATACATGTACATGTTTGCATTTTTGAGAGAATATTATTTATGCGTGGTTATTCAAAAAACTCAAACTTAAATTTTCTGATATAAGACCACAAACGACCAACTTCACATATTCCCACAATACTTTTGACTAATGGATCTTGTCGGCTAGAGTATTTACTTCAAAATGATCTGAAAATCATCCGGGCTAATCGTTCAAATTAAACAATAGATTGATTTAAATTTTGTAAGACACTTTTTGTTTGGAAAGGCAATATGCAGGTGGGCGTGAATGATCCAACAAGGTCATGAATAATGTCCTCATTCACACCTGAGAGAAGACAAAGAAGACCTGCTAATGCTGGATACTAATGAGCCTTAGGTGTCACTGTGGCTACAAGAAAAAATGCAAAGACAACACACACACATATATACATACATACATACATACATATATATACCGATATATATATATATATATATATATATATATATATATATATATAACTACAGAATTGGAAACATCTTGAAAAATATGTATTTTTCCACAAACTGTATGCTTGCAAATTGTATAATATCCAAGGTAAACATTTCTAGTAATTGTGCAGTTAATTCTCATTCGTATTTTCAGAAAGTTTTGGATGTAGGCTATCCTCTCCCCAAATTTGTCACTAATAAAACACAAAAATAATTTATAGAGAAGGCTTATATTGACCTTTTAAGATTTTGTTTGCACCTTGTAAATTAAGTTTTGATGTGGCAAGTAAAAGCTTTATAAATAATCTATCCAAAACGAAATGTTGTCTTTCATATTTCGTCTGTAACATATGGTCTTTTATAATATAGCCTATTAGGGCATAAATGTTAATTTGCAGTTTAATATGTTGCTTATACAAATACATTTTATTTCAACGTATTCAGTCGATTTTCACTCATCTCAGTAGGCAATATAGTTTGCTAAAAGCGAAACTCGCGCGAGCTGGAGTAAACAACAGCATGTGCCGTTCATTCATTCAAACACAGAAACGCGCGAGCTGGCGTTACAACAGCATGTGCCGTTCATTCATTCAAACACAGAAACGCGCGAGCTGGAGTTACAACAGCATGTGCCGTTCATTCATTCAAACACAGAAACGCGCGAGCTGGCGTTACAACAGCATGTGCCGTTCATTCATTCAAACACAGAAACGCGCGAGCTGGCGTTACAACAGCATGTGCCGTTCATTCATTCAAACACAGAAACGCGCGAGCTGGCGTTACAACAGCATGTGCCGTTCATTCATTCAAACACAGAAACGCGCTAGCTGGAGTAAACAACAGCATGTGCCGTTCATTCATTCAAACACAGAAACGCGCTAGCTGGAGTAAACAACAGCATGTGCCGTTCATTCATTCAAACACAGAAACGCGCTAGCTGGAGTAAACAACAGCATGTGCCGTTCATTCATTCAAACACAGAAACGCGCTAGCTGGAGTTACAACAGCATGTGCCGTTCATTCATTCAAACACAGAAACGCGATTCAAATTTAAACAGTCTTTTGCGGTTTACAGACACCATTTCATATCGCGATTAGAACAAAGCACTTACTGATGATCTGCAGCTGGATCCGTTGTTCGGCTACTCCAGCACGTTTGAGGTAAAATTTCCAGGATTATCACGATATTATTATTCCTCACAGCGAGCGTGTTTTCCAGCTGTTGTGGGCGTTGACTGGTTTGCATGTGTTGCTTCAGATTAGAATTTGAATAGCGCGCGCGCTGTCGATGGGCGTGTCACATTAGCAGATAATGAGCTGGCAGAAAGATAATGAGGACGGCTGATCTCTCGCTCTTTATATATAGATTACATAAACAGAGAATATTTCTTTTAGTTTTGAATTAGATAATTTAAAACTACACACTTAAATGATTATAGAGATATATAGCTCATGTCTGAGTGAATAGTATTCACTGAGTTTTATTTGAGTTTAGAGACGTGCTTTAGAAAAAAAGTTCACGGAGACGGAGAGGCAGAAAGCACTCCCTGTTTACTTTCTTTATTTTACAAAAGCACAATGTTTTATTTCGATTGTAAGTGGACACATAAAAAAGTAGACATTTAACAGCTTATTTTTTCGTATTTCTTAAGGCTGTATGACCAAAACTGACTGAGTATTTTAGGTCTATTTTGCTGCTATGTGAAAAAAAACGCGCAAATCACGCCGGCGTGATTGCCGACCCCAGGGGGTTAAAGTCCATCAAAGTGCATCCATCCATAAGTTCTCCACGCGTCTCCAGGGGGTTAATAAAGGCCTTCTGAAGTGAAGTAGAGTGTGACTTTATCGACTACTAAAATAACTAGCTTAGGCGACTTGCGCCACAAGAGTAACCCGTGATGCATGCATGATGTAGGAGTAGCGTAGGTTTAGATGCCTCTCGCGGTTCAAACAAACAGCGCTGGGCAAAAAACTCGAGCTCTTCCGACATTTAAAAACAGTAATTTTAGACTTCTAATTCGTGACTGGTGTTTTGTTTTGCTCTATCCGCTTCCGCGTTCGTCGTGCGTCAAGATCAAGTTTTACTAAGACAAAAAACTAAAAAGTGTCCAGGGTGCTCGGAGTTCAGTCCGATGTTTGAAGGTGCTCTTTGGGGTTGGGAATTCAAATAAATGTGGAAAAGAGAAAATCCAAGGCACTCTTCTTAAAACATGGTGAGAAGCAGCCCGAGCGTAGCGGCGCAAACAGCCGCCTTCAGGGTGTTCAAGTTTTACTCTTTCGCCGTAAATCAATGCATACGGCCGTCTGCCGGAAGCTAGTTATTTTAGTCGATAGTTTTAAATATGGATATTTTTCTTACACGAACACATCGCTTCACTTCAGAAGGCCTTTATTAACCCCCTGGAGCCGTTTCGAGCACTTTTATCATGGATAGATGGACTTTGAAAACAGAAACAGCATTCATATTCGTCTGAAAGAAGAATGTCATACACCTAGGATGGCTTGACGGAGAGTAAATCATGGGGTAATTGTAATTTTTGGGTGAACTAACCCTCTGAATGACTATGGGGTGATTTTTAAATGATGATTATTTCTTTGAATGTCAGGCTGAACTTCCTTTAACCAGCACTGATGTGATGTCTGTTGCAGGTCAGTCTCTGAGAGTGCGTATTAGTCTCTCTCAGCTGTACGGCAGCAGTGTGGCCGCTAGTCTGATCTGTCAAGCTGTGTGCCAGACTGCCATGACCCGATCTCTCCTATGCAGAGATCTGCTTATCCTGCAACAACTCTACCTGCGGATTGGAGACAATGTGAGTACACACTTAGCATGTCTGTCAGACCTGAATTTGTCATATCAAATGGATGGTTCACCCCAAAAAAATTCTGTTAATTTACTGTATGTGAAAATTTTTCTTCAGTAGAATTGTAAAGAAGATTTTTAACTGAAACCTTGGTCCATGGTGAATCATGTAATTCAAGTCAATGGCTATCATCACTTAGTCAAAACATACTGGCAAAACAAAATGAATACCCGTTGCTCCTTACAATTACATTGAGGTCTTATTAAGCACAACGATTGGTCTGTGCAAGTCACTGAACATTATTTACATTATTACTATGGGTGTGACAATAGACTTAGCTCACGAGACATACACGACATTCAAGTTTAACACTCACGCCCGTTTCACACATACTCTGTTTGCGGTGCGTATTTTTTTCCGTACCCCTGTTAACAGGTTAGAGCTTTCACACTGCACGCGGATGCGGTCCGGCGATCCGTTCCAGGTGCAGTGCGTATACAGCAGTGCAGCGATCGTTTCCGCAACGAGTCTATTTTTGCTGTGCTGCACACACTGAATTAAAGTGACAGCGCATGGTTCGTGGTCAAAATGTAAATGTAGTAATTTAATCATAAATGGATTTAATTAAATAAAATGTAGTAATCTCACCATAAATGCATTTAATTACAGTCACAGTCATCTTTTTACTTCAAGGAAAACTATAATTTACTTCAAGCAGGGTCCCCGCGGATCCTTAAAAAGTATTAAAAGGTCTTAAATTCGATATTTAAAATTTAAGGCCTTAAAAAGTCTTAGTCTTATTTTTACCTATGAAAGGTCTTAAATTTTAGATGACACTTTGACGACGTATCTAAATGCTTTCCAAATGAAAACTATCTAATTAGCGTACGTATTATTTTTATTATTCTATCTTTGTGGATTTGCTTGTTCACGTGACAATTCGCGTCATTTACGGCAGCGTATTAGCCTGCGTCTGTCTCCTGCACGCGAGAGAGGAGAGGATAAGAGAACGAGTAAATGTCAGTTCAATAGTAAGTTCATTCTTTGTGCTTAGGATTGTCTATGAACTATGATGATATTGTAATCATTGTTTTAACTACGTACGAGGCACCGCGAGTTCGAGCTGACATCGCGTTTGTCTCTCATGCTTGCTTTTACTGCGTGATATGTCAGTGCAGTTATAGGTATGTCCCCAAATGAGTTTTTGTCTTATTATATTTATATCATATTATATTGTTATATTAGAATATCATGAGCAAGAGTGCCGTTTTCCTGTGCAAATGTGCTATTTATTTTATACAACAGTTAAATTAACAATAAAGTTGACATTGTGTGTTACTTTTTATATTGTCAATATTGTTTGTTTCCCCCTTTATTTCGCCGACGAGAATTTCATAATGAAGCTGTAGTCCAACAGACAGCGGTTGAAATCGGTTGAATAAAACTCCAACAACTCGCTTAAGACAGCGACTTACTGCCACCTACTGGCGGGTTTAGTTGCATATTTAAAGTACCCTTTAATTAAAATGTTAAAATTATAAATAATTTCATATTTAAATATTGAATAGCTTTATTTATGCAATTGCAAATTAAGTGTAAATATTGTAATGCCAGTTTGGATGCCACTTCTGTGTCACCTCTGCACTGCAAGGATGGATTTTAATTTAATTATTTAATTTGACAGTGGTACTGTGTTATTCTAACAGAATTTAATTTGAATGTTAGAATTTGAAATAAAAGGTGATGCATACCTCTAAATACGTTTAGAAATAATTTCCATATTTAGGTGAAAATGCCCCTGGAAAATCAATTTAAGGTGGCAAATATTGCCCCTTAATAAATTTTTTTATTTCAGTCACTACTGTGAACTGACCACTGCATAGATAGAATATGTTAAATATGAATATCTTTGTGAGTCTGCTGTCAACAACAGGCCTAAACCAGCCATGGTGCCAGTACAAAATCAGTAAAATATCATCTAATTATCAACAAAACTTTGAAAATATCGAGATATATTTTTGTTAATATTGCAAACCCCTAATGTACGGTATTAATTTTGATTTCTTCAGGTCTTAAAAAGGTCTTAAAAAGCCTTAAATTTTACTTTAAAAAATGTGCAGATACCCTGTTCAAGGTGACATAATGAACGACACTAGTCTCATTCGTGGAGGTGGAAAAACAAGTTCTTTGTGAAATGCAAGATTTATTGTATAAAGATTTAAATTATGCAAAAGGTTTGAGTGTGCCGTTTTTGTCAATTTTAAGTTTTAATTTAAAATGTTTGCGATTTTTAATATACAAGTACATGGTTAAATGTTGCCACTTGCTTAAGCAACTTAATATATAATCTATATAGAAGTAATGCATTGAATAATACGTTGTTTAAATTGTGTTTAAAAGTGAATCGCCTACGTCTATTAAATAGTGTATATGACTGTGTACAAAGAGAATCGCAATGCTGACAACTTTTTTTTTTTTTTTTTAATAAAAAGTTTCTGATAACTTCTGGATTTGAAGTACAAATAGTGAGTAAATGTGTTTGTGGTACAGCCGCGGATCAGTTGCGCACTGCAAACGCACACAGCATATGTGAAAGCACTACTGTGAAAGCACTGTTCGGGTCATTCTGACCCGGAGAAGATTTTCTTTTTCCCGAAAATACTAGTTAATGTTATCGCATTGGACTGAAACTTAGTGACTTTGTTCACAAAAGGTATAACTACTTCTCAAATATGTTTTGAAAATTCTTACTTTTTTTAGGGTATGAATTAGGGGTGTAACGGTACGCAAAAATCACGGTTCGGTACATACCTCGGTTTTAAAGTCACGGTTCGGTTCATTTTCGGTACAGTAAGGGAAAGAAATGCAAAACATTAAACTGCTGGTTGTTTACTATAAACTTTTTTTTAACAATTTGTTTACACTTTTTTAAATACACTTTTTTAATAAAATATAGGCTAATAAATAGAAAATATATAAAATAAAAAAGAAGAAATAAAATACTGCTGCAAAGTTCTCCACTAAATAAAATACTCTCAAACCAATATTGGCCATGACGCTAGCTAGCGAGAGGCTGGGCTAAAGCGAGCGTGCCGTGTATGTGGTGATCTTTATTTATGCGATATTTATATCCGAGCCCGACCCGAGTTAAAATCCTATTTTTTTTCTCATACTAATGACACATGTACGTTTGTTTGTGTGGAAAGCCCGCTTTTAACAGAAAGGCATTCGGAAATGTCCACAGATGAGTGCATCAGCGCGCACGGAGCTACAAGCGCTCTTAACACAGGCGCGTCTGCACGTGTTTCGTTGTCACAGCAACATAAACCAATTTCCGCACACAGGAAGACAGATGTAATGGTACTATTTTACATGTATTTGAATCACAAAAACGATTAATCAGATTTAATCAGTGCAACGCGGAGACTTCCGACACTTAATATGTTCGTGTGGAAACTCGGAATTGACGCATGTTCCGCACACAAAACTAGCCTAATTTACGTGAATGATTGCATTCGGTACACATGTGCACCGTACCGAAAGTGCTGTACCGAAACGGTCCGGTACGAATACACGTACCGTTACACCCCTAGTATGAATTATTATTACTTTTGTCACCTTGTTACTATACTTGTAGTGTTCCCGGTCAAAAATGACCGTCCTACAAAAATAATTCAATCTTTCAACTTGTTTTCTTTCAATTAGGACTGGTTTTATATTTCTATTTGCATCTGATTAATCGTAGGCCTCATTTATCTGAGAGTAGACATCAAATTTTTTGAATAATTTTAGAAATATGAAATAAAATATGAAGAAAATTGGCACTGTTAATCTCACTAGTCTACTTGAATTTTTCACAAGGAAGTTTGTTTTGAAAAACTTTTATTTTGTACAAAATGGCACAGAGTTGCAATGTGGTGTTCCAATGAGCCATTGAAAGTGAATGGGAGAGACTGAAAATAAGAGAAACATTTAGTTTTCAGGAGCATGTTCATGTACACATGTGCATGTGTGCTTGCAAACATCCAGCCCGAGGCCCTTGGATACATGCATACACACGTGTGTTATGTTTTGTTTCAAACAAACAGGGCTGGGCAACAGCGTTCGTCATTATGTTGTGCGCCAAGTTCAAGGGTTACTCTTTTGGCGTAAATCGATGCATACGGCCGTCTGCTGGAAACTAGTTATTTTAGTTGTTACAGTTTTAAATATGGATATTTTTCTTACACGAACGCATCGCTTCACTTCAGAAGGCCTTTATTAACCATCTGAATGAATGTCATATACACCTAGGATGGCTTCAGGGTGAGTAAATCAGGGGCTAATTTTCATTTCTGGGTGAACTATACCTTTAATCATTAATATTTGGTCACTTTTGTACGATTTGTTGAAATGCTACAGCCACTGAAATTTCTTGAACAAGAATATGTGGACATCAAAACATGAAAACTTCGAATGAGGGTTTAAACTTTTATTTCAAAATTGCGGTGAACAACAAATCACTCCGAAACCAGCATTTATTTATTTATTTAATTGATTTGCAGCCTTTGCGATTTCACAATAACAGCATAATGCAAGCAGTGTAAAAGGTATTACCACAAACTCAGCTCCATGCAGATATCGCGAGACAGCTTTCACCTCGACAAGAAATATCGTCATGTTTTTAACAATGCGAGATCTTGTGGCACGAAATCTCGTCACACCCCTAATTATTACCTGTAATTCACAGACTTGAGCACAAGCTTCCTGTCACATTATGTAAATAATGTACAATATGTTATAATTTCAGGAGAGTAAAATTTACTAAAATGACATGAAATATTGACTAAAATGTAGAGTTTTTTTTTTTTTTTTACAAAAAAATATAAAAACACCGGAACTGGATTGAGAATGGAATAGTGCAATTGATTGTTAACTTAAAAATCTCAGTACTCTTTGCCTATTGTTTGTGTTACAGGTGTTTCTTGCGGGCGGTAATCAGTTACTTCAGCTGCAGCAAGACTTGATTCCTCGATGCTCAAATCTGCTTTGCACGTACCATCTGCTCAAACAGATGAGCCTGACGCTTTCCTCCTCCGTCCCACTGGACATACTGTGAGTCCACATGCCCCATTCCAGAAACATAAGAGCCAAATATTTGTATTTAAGTTATGATTCATATTGCAAATGTGTGTATATGGTAATTACACACAATAACCTAATTCCTGAAACGGGTATAATTTCTTTCAGTGAAAACGAAGACTTTAAATACTACCCTCCACTCAGACAATGTTTTGTTTTGTTTTTTGCTGTAAAACTGCATAAATAAGACCGATGTTAGCTGTTGTAAATTAATACAAGTATCGATTGGATCAACATTGATTCCTGCAATTGCAACATTGCAAAAGGCTGGAGTGTGAGAACCGGTTTGTTCTTTACAGTTTGAAATAAATATATATAAACATTAGAGATGCTCCGGTCCGCCTCCGATACCTAGGATTCAGTATTGGTCGATACAGAGTACCGATTTGATATTAAAATAATAATTTTAAAACAGTGCTGAATTACCTAATAAACTTTAGGCTTTGTGGAAGAGACTGGGATCATTATTTTGTTCAAGGCATCAGGCTTGACTTAAACATTACTTTCCTAACTTTGTAAAACAAAAATAACTAACAGACACAAATGCAGTGAATTATTTATTAAATAATTGTGTACCAGTGCAACAACTGTAAATAAACCACGAGTGCTTCACTAGCTTGGCAGACATTCAAAATAAACAGTCAGCTCCTGCATTTATGAAAAACAAGGACATATATTTATATATAAATATATACTATATAATTAAAACATTTCTTTTCAATTTATAGTGCCGGTTTTTAATGAGCGACATATGATTGATAGGACAGAAGAAATGTGTTAGTAATCTTTCATTGCGTAAAAGTATTGTAATATGAAAGGCTCCAATACAGAGCGGCACAAAGCATTTATGCGCATCACATGGAGTCACAGCGCTTCACATTGAAAAGTTCAAAGCACAAAGGGAAAAGGTGATGCACTACGTATTCTATTTATTCAATAGTTTGTGCCTTTTCTTTTAACAGTTTTAGTTACTGTGCGCCTGAAGAATAATTCATAGTGCTCTCTACTCCAGTGTTGTGATCTAACAAACACCCGGGAGAAAGTTAAATGTTAAAGATACAGCAGTAAACTACAGCAAGATAAAGTCCTTTTAAGGCAAGTGCACACTACATGACTTGCTCTCTGTGAAATCAGGAGTGTTCAAGTTGTTGAGCTGTTCACACCACACGACACAACGTGATTGATCCGCAACAGGAGGTAACTCACTACACGAGGTGACAACAACTCTGTCAGCCAACGATTCTATCTTGTCTACAAACCACGTTTTATCACGAAGAAATCACGCGATAAAACGAACCGGAAATGACGCAATACTACCCAGCGAAGAAGAACACAAGTACACAACACACGAGTCTTTGTTTGAATATGGACGTCAGACAGAAATTAGTGCTGCAAACTGTTTGCGCAATGATTTGCTCTGGAAAAAAATAAATAAAATTCCCATAGACAGTATAAACGGTATTTTCCCAGTGACCTCAACCCATGCCTTGCTCTGATTGGCTGTAGCTCATGACATGTGGTTGAGTCGTGCGACAGCTCCAGATATCTAGCATGCTAGATATTTTTCTGGGCTCGGCGACGCGTCCGCGAGGCGTCTGCGAGCGTCTTTGATGCGTTGTTGGCTCTTTCATACTAACAGATTGGCGAGCGTTCATCGGCCGCTAATCCCCCGCGATTTGCACGCGATAACAACCCGACCTGTCGGCGAGCTCAACGATTTGCAAATCCGGCTTAAAATCCTGTAGTGTGAACTAGGCTTTATGCACAACCACAGACCTTAATCTACAAGATCGATTGATATATCTATGCCAGGGGTGCCCAATCCTGCTCCTGGCGATCGAATGTCCTGCACAGTTCATCTCCAACCCTAATCAAACACACCTGTCTTTAATTTTCAAGTGATCCTGACGTGCTCTGAAGACCTTAATTGGTTCCTTCAGGTGTGTTTGATTAGGGTTGGAGATGAACTGTGCAGGACAGTCGATCGCCAGGAGCAGGATTGGGCACCCCTGATCTATGCCTTCACACAGTTGTTGTGTTTTCCTGATGAATGATAGGTTCAGTGAATCAAGGAATTCAATAATATCTTGACCTTCTGCCTCTGTACGTTATAATAATATTCTATCATTTTTTTATAGTAACTACATATGCTGGTCATTTCTTTTAGTTTGTCTTTTTGATTATCCAGTTGTCCAGTCCATTAGTTCATGCATTCTGTGTTTTTCTTTAGAAATGCTGATCTTCAGCATCTGTCTGTTCTGGAGCTGTCTGACTCAACGACTCCTCCTTCCAGCAGATCAGGTAAAGTGAATCGCCACAATATAGAAGCACAGGTTATGACTGGTGATGAGAAGGCTGACTGATCCTCGCTGTTTTTTTCTCTCTTTAGTGTTGAATCCTCAAACTGTTGTGGAGTTGTTCTACCAGAATGTGGCCCGTAAAGCCATCATGTCTCAGATCTTCTCCCAGCAGGATGTGGAGGGCAACCAGAACATGTTGCACTGGCCACAGATGATCTCCAGTGTCCTGACACTACTCTGTCAGTTTCTGTATCCTCTTGATGTGTAGTATGCTGGACGCTAGTGATGAGACCAACATTTCAGTAGTCTGTACTTGGGGTGGGCGAAATTACCAAAATCGTATTAATATCACGATGAAAGTAATTTTGTTTCACAATAATGATATATATCACACTATTTTTTTACGGTACATTTTTATTATAATAATTTGATACCTTTAAAATGTCATACTAATCACCATTTTCAATAGAAGCTACAATCGAACAAAGACACATAAAATAGGCCTACCTAAAAAACGTAGAAATGTTACATAAATTGTTTAATCAAATGTATACAATTTAAAACGCTGCATAGTCTTTTACTGTTAAATTAAATATACATTTATTCTTACTAAAGTTACTAAAGTGATTCAGTCAAGAGCAGTAAGAGATTTTCTTTCTTTTTTTTATTTGTTTGATAAACATTATGACAGCAGGTAAATTTGGTTAATTTGTGTTTATTGGTCACATTTTTAGTCGCATATAATGCTGTCAATGCAGACAGATCAACATTTTTGTTGAATATTAAATTTAATGTCCCCAACTAAGCAAGCCAAAAAGGCACTGAATATACTGAAATGAGTTCTTTTGCTGTTAATTGCACTTCAACAGTTCATAATCTCCTGTTTTTAAACCTCAATGCTTAAAAAACGCATGCAAACAATACGCTTTCTTGACCATATAGCACAGCAACATTGAGTAACCGTGATTGAGGCGTTAGTCCAAAATATCTACAAGATACTTTTCATCTACTTCCAAAGTTGGTAACACTTTATAATAACTTCATGCTATTAATCATTAGCTAAGCATTATTAAACAGTTAATAATTTATAAAGCATTAATAGACAAGCAGTTTATAAATACAGCTACAAATGATTTATTCTTGATTTATAAGCATATCTATAATGTTTAATAATTGTCTTTTCATAATTTAGAAATGATAAATGATCATTAATAAAGTATTGCTTTATTTACAAACCAATTATATAGTTGTCAATGGTTCATAAGATCACTTAGAAAGTGAAATTAAATGATTAATGAACTATTTAAATATTTTTTTATATTTCTATATTCTGTATCGTTGTGTTTGTTTCCTTTTTCTGTTTAAAAGAGAATTGAGCCTTTAAATCTCCTTTGTAAAAGCTTTACAAGGCATGAATAGTCCACTTTAGATGAGCTCACAAAAAGTTAACTGACCACTACTAAATGCTTTATAACTACCCGAATTACAGTAGAAATACATGTTAATAAACCATTTATTAACACACTAAATAACTATTACTATATGTTTGAATAAAAATATGTATGAGTGTATATTTAAACAGTTTATTAATCATTTACTTACACTTTCTAAGTGATCTTATGAACCATTGACAACTCCTAAATAGCTGGTTTGTAAATAATGCAATACTTAATTTAGAAATGATAAATGATCATTAATAATGTTTAAAAATACAATTACACACATTATAGATCTGCATATAAATCATTTATAGCTGTATTTATAAACTGCTTGTTAATGTCTTTTAATGCTTTATACATTAATTAACTTTATTAATGCTTGGCTAATGATTAATAGTGTGCAGTTATTATAAAGTGTTACCCATTTGGGTAAAAAAAAAAAAAAATTCTTAATTGAATTATTTACATTTTATCATTTGAATTTTAAACAATTGTAAATGTCAAGTAATTTTCAACTAACTACACAGTTGAACTTAAAACATAATTCAGAACATTCAATTAAAAATTTTTGTCTTGACACTTTACATTCCCTTAAGATATGACTGTTAATGTTGCGTCATTCAGGGACCGAGTAACACCGCCACATGTTTCCTTCAGAAAACACACACACTCACCTCTGCATGTGAGCATTAACCAATCGCCTCTCAGTCAGAGAGTTGGTCGTATCGAATATTGATTCTCTTTTTATTATCGACTTTTTTGATGTCGCACTTGATGCATCCAGCCAGTTCTTGTTTGTAAAGTATCTGGGTGATGCTCGTTCAGTATTTCCCTTGCATCATTGTACTAGCTGGCCCAGCAATCCCAGTTTCCTCTTTCCTGAATGCCTGATGGGAAACTGCCAATATGCACAACTGCAGGTGAGAAACCAGTATGAAATGATAGATATTATCTGATTTCCCAGATTGCACATGGTCTTCATAAAAATGCAACAGTGAAGGGACTATTGTTATGGAGTGTAAATTAGCTGTTTCAGACGAAGATTTCGTTGCATAACTATTTTCTGTTTTGGGCCGAATTGGTTTTTGAGTGCCTGAAACATACGTTTAATTTAGTGGTTCTCTGATGGGATGTTTTGTCTGTTCATTGTCTGTTTCATGCGCACAATGTGGATAAGCTTCAACAGTTAAATGTCATTTGTGTAGACAAAAATCAACAGGCTAAAGAACAGTCACACACTGAACTTTTGCCTGCGGTTTAAAAATAACATGGCAAAAACTAGACTAATATGAATTTCAAGCATTATTAAAGACAAATAAATAAAACGTTCCGTAATTAAAAATGAACAAATAAAAAATTATCAATCGCAGGATATAAATACAACTGAACAAAGATTAGTTTGAAATAAAAAGTTAAGATATTCAGGTTCACAAACTAATCAAATGTAAAATAACACGGCACTTGTGCTTGAACGGTTGAAAGTCATATTAAAATGCACACAAAGGAATCGATAAGAGGAATCGAAATTTTTATTTTATAACCAGTATCCGATGCGTGACCAAGTATTTTTGATTCCTAACCCTAATCACTACAGTACTTGGCATCCTTGGATGGGCAGAAGTAAAATCTCTACAATAATACATTACAAGTAAAAAAAATTAAACTACCGGTATACATTTTTAATACTGACTGATATTGCGTTCCCAAATCCACGTTAAACTCACAGCGTTTGCAGAGATTGAGTTTGTGCAAAATTTACGAGTGCACAATAATTGTATAAAATTTAGTGAAAAGAAAAACATTTAGTGGGGAACAATTAAGAGACAATAAGAGTAACACTAAATCTGGTAAAACGTGCTCTTTGTATTGTTGTAAAAAACAATATATAAAAAAATATACATATATTTTAAATATAGCCTACTATAAAATTCAGACATGTTTCTCACATTATACTATATAATGGCTTCAGAACACTTATAATATAGTGCACGAAAACTTTATGGTGCTTTATAATGTTTGTGTGCCTTTTGTGGGGATTAACAATAAAACAGAATATTATACACACAATTTCGACCGATACCCGATCCGGCAAAAATGGCAGTATACTGAGTATCGGATCAGTGCATCCCTGCATCTGAACCATTGGCCGTCTGGGCCAGTAGAAAAAATCTTTAGCGTTGAGCCCTGTAACTTGCCACTAAACTATGCACAGACCATGTTTTCTGTTTTTCACTCTCTATCCATCACTCTACCGGTCAAACTAGTTCTGGTTGGTAAATTGGTAAAGTAAAATAATTCAAACTTTGTTTTCAAGCCTCAATTAGAGCACAAATGTGACCGTACTGATGGGGGTGTGTAGTGTTTATTCACTGATAATTAATAGATGAACACATGTGTAGCCTACAAACAGAATATGCAATGCGGTTGCTCTACCAAAAAAGAGGAATTTATTATCTTTTTAAAAATGTTGTAACACTTTCACTGTGGCTGTGCCCTGCCTCTCTTCAGGAATATGTTCGATTAGTTGGGTCCTGGTGCCAGGTGAATGTGGGATCCTATCGTTTTGTTTTGGGTCAATGCTATCTGTCCAGCGGTGAGGGGCAAAAGGTAAGGAAATCCATGAATGGTCAATGGGCCTCTGTTTGGAAATCTCTATATTTGGATTAAAAAAATGTATCAAACTAATCTCTAGGTACCAAGCATAATTTGACAACACTGATCATGGATTTGATTCCGAGGGAATGTATTAACTTAGTAATAAATGCGTAGCTTGAAATTGAGTCTGCTAAATGTATAAATGTAAATGCAAGTAATTTCACTTAGTTGCCATATTCTTGACTCTCCAGGGTAGCTATTTTCTTGCTGTTTTACTGCAAGTACCATTGCTGTCAACTGGAATGGGGAAAGACCAAAACTTTTTGTTGAAATTATGGGTGTACTCACACTAGGCACAGTTCTGTGTGGTTAGCGATCACACTACATGTGTACCGTGCCTGAGCCCAACTGAACCGTGCTCTGGCTCACCTCTTCCAAGCGGGCCAGGGACGGTTAAGCGAACCTTTTAAAGAGCCAGTGGCCTTTTATTGGCAGATGTAGTAATGGAAGTTCGTCTTTGAAGTCCACAAAATGTTTAGATGCAAAAGAGGTGTTGTGAAATTATGCCTATTTTCAGATTTATTATGTGTGGATGTGCGTTTTGTGGTTTTAGGCATTGCAGTGTTTCCAGGAAGCAGCCACTGAGGTGGATAAAGAAGAATTTTTAATGAAACTCACGGGTACAGACGAGGAGACAGCCGTGACCGCCCCACGATTACTTTATTACAACAAGGAAAGTGTCTGCTAGATGCACAGAATAGGTTAAAATGATTTAGCTTTTGAATGGGCATGTAATAATTCTAATTGTTTACTTGTTTAGGTTTTACGGTTATTGGAGGATATTTGTTTGCCTGAACTTGTGATCAATTTGGCAACGCTGGCCATATCTGAAGCTGCCAATGACGAGAGAAGCCAGGTACCAACTTTGTGTTTTGAGAGTGACTAATTCAAGTAATGTAAAATTAAATGGTGTAATCCTGTCTCATTTATCTTTTGTTGTTGTTTCTTGTCTGATGGATTAAACCTAAAATGCATTGCTACCTTTTCCCCCCTAGATTATGTGGTTTCAAAAATAATAAAATTAGTTTAGGGCTATCAAAATTAACACATTCATTTTTAGGGTTGGGCATCGTTTTGATTTGAACGATTCTGATTCCGATTCCGATTCTTCCTTTCGATTTCGGTTCTTTTGAGGGGCGGAGTCATTTTATTTTGATCCGAATGTTCCAATACATATAAATAAAACATCTCCAGTTAACTAGCAGAGCATTCATGTTGTTCGTTTGATAAATAAGAGACGATCTAGCACTGAAATGTGCGATCATTGGCGCGGATACAGTGTTTTCTCTTCTGGCTCGCGCACACCGCACTGTCTTCACTCGGACGCGCGCTTCAATTCGTTGAGGAGACTCTCTATTCGTTCCGGTCAAATCACAAAATATAATGCACACAAACGTGTCCCTGCTTGATATACAACCACTGATGACGTGCATAATCGGTTTTGATGAGAAAAAAATAACTATACGAGTGCGGTTTAGAACCCAGAACATCTGAGACGCTTGACGAAAGTTCTACCACTGGACCATTAAGGTACACGTTAAATAAGTGCAGCGGATTTATGCATTTATTCATACAATAATTATTGGCACTGACAACATGTATTACATCTCATTAAACGACAACTTAAACCCCATGTATTATTTAAATCGATTGTTGGACTTAATGTTATTGTACATATATGTGATTTAGCAGTGTATTACCAACCCCCACCCCACCTGTCCCACCCACTTTTTAAAACAAAGTTACGCCACTGGACACTCCTTGTTAATTTGTACACCATGCAGTTTGTCAAGTGTTGCACTGTGGAGTGCCGACTCAGGCTTTTTTAAAGTGAAATAAAGCCACACTTTTGAGCGCCGCTTACCGTGCTCCAAGGCTGCAACAGAACAAGCGGGCGCGCAAGCACTTTCGAAAAATCCGGTGGCCACTATGGAAACCAAAACTTGCGCGGAACCGATGATCGGAATCGATTTTTTTCTCTCTAAACGATTCCAATGGCATCGTTATTTTTTAAAACGGTTCCAAGTTGGAACCGGTTCTCGATGCCCAACCCTATTCATTTTGCAATAAATGTTTTATTTATTTTGTTTATGCATTAAAAGTATTTAACGCCGAATTCGTTTTTTTCCTGGCATCCTTTGCCTAGTGTTTCATTATATGATCACACACTCATTCATTCAAATGCTTTTAAACCATTCATGTGCGATA
>JARPMJ010009661.1:0-24986 GCA_033366665.1 Phoxinus dragarum
CTGGTTTACAGAGCATCATTAAACGACTCGCGGGCAGCTTGATTGGTTTGTGCTGCATATTAAACGATTATGCTTTTACCAACATGATCATGGGTTCTTATATCATTTAAAGTGCTTACTAATTAGAGATGAGTCTATTGAATGACAGTATAGGCCCAGTTATGCATTGTAACACACACTGATATCAATACATTTCTCTTAAATACATATGGCATTCACTGTAGATGTTTCCATGTGGAATTTCAGAAAATAATCAAAACACACTTTTCGGACTCACACTATGTCCAACAGAGCATATCAACTTTTTCCAAAATGTTACAAAACATCTCAAATAGTGCATTTTACATTTGAAATATTTTTAGGAAACATGTGTCCAACTCCTCTGTCATGCTGAGGGTAAATCATAGCTAGATCCGTATGTATAGATATAAATAATCTTTACACAATAAATATTGAAACTAATTTGGAGGGGCAAAATGTCATAAAAACGGCATAATGAAAAATGTATCTTAAAACTCCTAAAATACACTTCAATTAATGCAATTTTTACTGCTGTTTTAAGTAGGAATTATAGAATTATAGAAGGAAAATTATAGAAGAAAAAAATATCTGCACAGGTTTCTGTGAGATTCACCCAAAAATGCGACTAGCTGACTACACAAAAGTTAAAGCAAAATAAGGAAGCTGTATTTGTATTTTCTGTTAAAATGCATACATATTTGCAGAATCTCATACTTATTTCCAGTTTCTCTCATGAGTGTTTTCAAAGCAAGAAAAATGAGCCTTTGGGGGATATAATGTGGTATAATGTCTAGAGCAGATTTGTAAAGTGAGTTGAGTGAACCGCTAATGTGCTTGTGTTTTTTGCTGAACTAAACAAATGGACTAGAATTGTTTTCTCTCTGCGTGGGTTGAAAACATCAATATTTAAGAGCAGCATATCATTTTACACTTAAAACCGCACAATTATGCCTCCTCGCAGGATATTCAAGTATGCTGAAGTACCACTGAAATAATGAATATTCAAACAATGTTCCAAGTTCTCAGCAGAGCACCTTGAAATTAACATCACAGCTCACAGTGGCTACATAAATTAAAAATGCATGTGCTTTTATTCTAGCCCATTAACATCCAGTAACTTCACATTATGCCTCGAAAAGATGTGAAGCAAACAAACAAATTGGGTACACACACAAACAGTACGTAGGCATGCATCAGATATAAGGAATGAAGAGTACTAAGAAAGACTAAAGGTGAAGTGGAACTACAAAAAATATTGTTTCCAAAATCATCCAATCAACTCCAAACGCCCAATCTGTCCTGCTCCCATCTACCAATGTTCAACTAGTCAATTTTGTGATGCTCTTCACAACATGCTTCTGGTTGAGCCAGAAGTTAAAAGTGCTATGTTTTCATTTCACTGTTAAGGAAACCCATCATTAAATGACTTACTTTAGTAAGGTTTGAAACAACTGAGGGTGTGTACACTTATAGTTTAGTTTTCTTGGTTCTTTTGGTCTGGAAAGATTATGCATTTAGTCCTGATTCGCTTAGCGTTCACACTGACATACTTTTATGACATATTTTAGTGTAGTAACTTGCCGAACATCCAAAGTAATGCTGTTTGCTCATTGTACGTGCGAACACATGATGGTATTTTACCAGAAAAATCACACATACCAATTTTGACTTACAGTAATTGACATATTGAAACTCGGTTAGTATGGACCAAGAGTTACTAAAACAGGGATGAAGGAAATGTATAAATAAATCAATATATATATATATATATATATATATATATATATATATTATATATATATATATATATATTTATATTTTTTTCCCCTAATTTCCTCTACTATATCTTAAAACGTACGAACCAAGTTTTACATCTTTCATAAGTTGTCGGAGGGACAGTTGCAAACATGACTCCATGTATCAGACGGAAGTTAAGCCGGTAGCACTTCATTTTACAGCCCTGTTCCTCATACTACAGTATGTACTCATAGTAACAGGGTAATAACTAGGTAATAACCCTGAAACTACCCCTAAACCTAACCCATGAAATGACCTTATATTAACCAGTACTTTCTTAGGTAAGTACATTGTAAGTGCAAGTACTGTACAATAAGTGCAACCGTTAAGCCTGTCCTTTCACTCTCCATTTGTTGAAAAGGACAAAAAAGGACTTCAGAATTTCAGGTCCTGTTTTATATCCTTGGAAAGTACATATGTCCTTTTAGCCCACAGAGAGAATATATAGTTTGATTATGGACAGACTATATCGCTGCATTGATTTTGTCCTCTGCACAGCGTCTAATCAGTTCTATAAAGTTCCAGTGTTCCACACTTTTAATTAGGTGCCATCAAAGGTCAAGCTACAGGGCTTCTGCTCTTTCACAATTTCAACCCAAAGATTCGTAATTTCCTCTTCTTTACTTGACTCCCAGTTGTCACCTTTGGGCTTTGTGATTTCACCTAAGGAGTTGAGTCTAATGTTGGCTCATTTTTCATGTACTAAGTACAATAAAATTTCCAAGATTACATTTAACAGCACAAGAGCTTCAAAGGGAATTCATTGTGTGGTTTGGTTTGGGGGCTGTTTAATTTACAGCCATTTTTATCTACACTATCATGTCCACTACTCCATGAATATTTCATTCTGGACCCTTAAAACAGATCTTATCATTAGAGTCTGCCGGCTTTTTTAACATGGGATGAAAATTAAATTTAATGACGATTCGTTTTTCCATAAAATGTTATACAAGATTCAGCTATTTTTTAAGTCAGTTTAATGTAATTTAAGTTATAATGACTCAACATCTATTTTACATTTTACAGTGCACATATGAAATGCAAAAATTACTTAAGTTTAAATTTGATGTTTTTAAAGCAGAAACAATGAACTAGTCTACTCTTTTGCATTGCCAGAAAATCAGACAGGGTTGTAAGCTGACAGTGTTGACAAAATAAGCAACCATATTTTTCAGATCACAAATGCATTAAATGTATGAGCCATTTGGGGTTTTATCATATTTCTGTTGCCACCATCTTCAAAAACAAAAAATGCATGAATGGTCGTGGTTACAGTGATTTTACCATGGTTAAGGGTATTAGGTACTCCGCTTAAAGCATAAAGAAACACTTACACAAGGTGAATATCTACCTCAAGAACTCCGAAGTAAGTGATCTATCGACTGTATAAAGATTCCTTTTCTCTTCTATGTTTTTCCAAAAAGTAATGTTGTTCACTTGAGCGTTTCAAAAACGTCTGCAATTGAACAGGAGAGTTGAAGTGTTTTAGTGATAAATCAAGCCTGAACGAAACTGATCTTCCTAGAAACATTTGTGGCACAGACCAATCATTTCCCTTCTCAGAAGTTAAAGAAGCAATTTGAAATGTCATTTTGTTCAGTAAACCAGCTCCTTTAAGCTCACACAAGCCATGATGCCGTTAAAGATCAGTGGTGGTGAGAATTCAAACAACTGAAATGAGTCATTTGTTGTGAAAACTTCAGAAGAAAGTAAGTTCAAGACAAACTTATCAGCACATCTCAAGTTTATCGGGCCTAACCTAAACCCTTAAGGTGTCCCAGTTTTGCCAAATTGATTGATTAACTGTTGTTTAAGCAAGTGAATATACCAAACAAATTTATTGAGTTGTTTTCATTCAAATTATTCTGGGTAGCTTGGTGTAGTTGGGACTAAATGCAAGCGATATGAACAAAACAAATACATGCACTTCACTAAAGCGACTATATAAGGGTCTGTTCACACAGAATGTGTTTTTTACAGTGGTCCAGTAGTGCACAACACAACGGAATTTAAAAAGCACACATAAGTTCACAACAAACCATTCCCGACAAAAATGCTCCCGACCACTAGATGGCTCTCGGAGCGCGATAAACTTTGTTTCCCTTGCCATTGTTCTATAAAGTCGACAATCTTAAGATATCAACACCACGATTTGTCTTAAAAGTATGTATCCATTGTACATCGACAAAAATATTACCTCAAAAAGTGGCGCTCAAGTTAAAAGAAAGATCAACTTTTAAAAAAACACGTCTCTTGACCTTGCGCTTTTTTCCGTTCCACTGACCTGCATCACGCATTTTTTACAGCAAGAACGCCTTCTGAGTGAATTGCCCCTAATAAGTGATTGTCGTGACTTATAAATGTTCAAAAACTTTTACAACAGTACAAAATGTACCATTAGAACTTTATCTAGGATACAAAAAGTTTTTTCCCCCTAACCAGATTATCATGTAGCATCACATGTTCTATAGCTGACATTAACACATCCCTCCTGCTGTGCGACTTGAAGTAATATGCAGCTTTCCAACTGTTTCTGGAGTTAAAAATAGATAAATGCATAATACTAATGAGAAATTGAACATAAAATATCAAGCACTTTCATTAACCACAGTAATCTGACATAATAGTTTAGCCTTTATGGCAAAATTCAAATGGAAGCAGCATGTGTGAGATATGACATCACACTCAAACTCAACAAACTTCTGTTTGTCCATGGGCGCCATCCAATAAATGATCTTAACGTTGTAGATTCACCCCTGTGGGATTCCCTTGAAATCTGGTGTTTTTCTTCGCATGCATCTTAATAGGTCTCTTGGGTGTGTGACAGTCATGTTGCACGAACAGCAATGTCTTATGTCGCTGTACTGCTGGAAAACAGTAGGAGAGAAGGGTGGGGGTGTAATTGAAGTTTCATTGCTGTTTTCCTTCTCAAGTTTTCACTGTTGCTCTTTTTGTGTGCCAGTTTGTTTGTTTGCCTTTTCACAATCACTGCGATTTGCATTCTGCATCGCATGTTGCTCCAGCTCAAAGCAGATCAACGGGAAAATCTCTAAAATGAGGCAAGGCAGGTTAGACTTAACCTAAACCGTTCTTATCAAATCAGTATTGAGAGCAGGAATTGAGAGTATCTTTTAAGGGATTCGGTGTGCTCAACGCAGTGTCAGCACTAAACAGAACTGCACTGCCCTAGTGAATGAAACTACTCCGGTTAAGCAGGAAAGATTTTAATAAAATGTGAAAGTGTGCTTGTTCATAATGCTGAGTAGGAGTAAAGATTGCAATAAACTTACAGACAAACATAGCATGAAAATAGGTTATTTTGAGGTAAAGTTGGCCCTTTTCCACTGAAAGCAATGTCATTTTGATACAGTATAATCTGTTTAACTGATATTCAACTCATTGAATACTTTTTGTTGCTAAAACAACAAATTATCTTATTTAAATAACCAAAACATAATGTTTAGGCGTCTCTGATTGTTTAGCCATTCACATGTAGTTGCACATGTAGTTGCACTCTAAAAAACACTATACATTGCATTTAATATATACATATTTCCAACATTTAAGCTCGTTTAACACATATTAGCAGTAAAAAATTAACATTTATAAGTAATTCAAGTGTAATCGACCAGTCTCTGTTGTCCCGTTTCCACCGTAACGGCGCTGGATCTCATGCCGGTATTTGTGTCATGTTCAGCGGGGGAACTTCTAACGTTACGGATCCACTTGCCCGTGTGACACTTCTGTCGCGCCGCACTCCACTTTATTCCTATGGGTGACGTCAAACGACTTAAACGCAAAGCATCCCGGGAAGGCGGCGCTGCATTTGAAAAAATGCTGCACGTCAAAAAGCTGTCCAATGCCCATCTTTATGCAAATGAATGCATTGAATGCGACACGACTATCCAATAGAAGTAGAGCACATGGAGACTGTGGGGAAGTCTCTCGCGGGTCAATTGTTAGGCGTCCTACTACAAAAACCACGCCCAGCGGTAAATTTGAGGAGCGCCCATCAACGTACAAATCACAACGTGCATCAGCGTAACTTCAGGCCGCCACCCTGCCTTTCATTCGTAGCCGTAATATGCGGCTCCATAACCTGGTCATAAACAAACAGTGTACAGTTCTGAGAACATATTTTACAGTTTTTTTCGATTGCTAAACGACAGTGAGCACAACTGGAGCTACATGTGCAAAACTCTAACTACAGTCTGCACAGCAGCAGTTCATGTGGACCAAACTCTAGTTAGTTTTTCATTGCTTGAACACAGTTTTCAAAACTCTACACACTCATCCCATGACTTTAACCACAACCTGCACAACACTGTGGATTTACAGCACTTTGTTCAAATGCTAACACACTGGTGTCAAAACTGTGAACCACACATTCAAAACAGAATAGATTTCAGCCTTGTGCCTTTCAAACACTGCTGATGACAACTTCAGCTGAAACAGGTGAGATTTACATCCTTACAGTAAATGAGAACATTACAGGAATTTATTTTGTTTTGCAATTATAGAATATTTACACAGATATATATTACAGTAAGTTTGACTGTAAAATATATTTTTACTGTATTACTGTATATACTGTAATATACAACATAACCCAAAGGCTGGCCCCAACAGGAGGAAGAGGAAACATATTTTCAGATGCGCAGGAAAATGCTATTGTCGCAGATTTATGGTTTTGTACCTGCCTGCATATTCACCCTTCCTCAACCCAATAGAGGAGTTTTTCTCTGCCTGGAGGTGTAAAGTGTTTGGTCACCACCACCCACATGACCAAATGTCTCTTTTGGAAGCCATGCGTGCCGGATGTGAGGACACGAGTCCAGAGGACTGCCAGGGATGGATAAGGCACTCCAGAAGGTTCTTCCCCAGGTGCATGGCAAGAGAGAACATTTGATGTGATGTTGATGAAAACCTGTGGCCTGATGCTAGAGAGAGGCAGGATTAGCCCCGCAATTATTTGTTTGAATTACATGTACTTTTAGTTTCTACCTTTTTTTCCTCATTACTGTAATTCTGTAAATTACTACAGACTATTGTGAAGCAAACTGCTAATTTTCATTTACCTTAAATAATTGTTATGTTCTAAAAATGTACTGTAAATAAATCATGTGAAAGAATGTCACTCTTTTCTTTGAAGAAAATATTACTTTGTATGAAGTCACTGAAATTGTTCAAACTGTAAAGATGAAAACTTTGTATTTTCTGTATTGGTGTTTGATGCTAGTGTTTTACTCTCAGTGTGTTCTGAGTGACAGTGTGTGTTATCTCAGTGAGGGTTGTGCATAGTGTTTGGCTGCACTGAGCCTGTTTTGAGCCATGTGTTAAGAGTTGTGTAGCTTGGAGTGAGTTTTGCAGGTGATGTGAACTGTTTAGCTCAGGCGACTGTTGGTAGTGCAGACTGTAGTTAGAGTTTTGCACATGTAGCTCCAGTTGTGCTTACTGTCGTTTAGCAATCGAAAAAAACTGTAACATCATACGCTTATTTATTTTCTGTATATTTTTGAATAAAATGATTTTTTGAAAATTTGCAAGGCATCAGGCGTTTCCATCACGCGAAAAGGCAGACGCGAGTCACGCAACACTAGTGTAAGTGACTCACATCGCGCCCCTGTATGAAATGAAACGAAATACAGCACAATAACGAATTTATAGATAAAATAAAATGTACACAAACCTGTATTTTACAGAAGACATGCCATTTTGACGGAGCTCAATCCCTCCGTCACATAACTCAATCCCTGGATTGTTATGTCTGACCCAAGATCTGGGCAACACAAAAACTACCCAAATACTGAAAAAAAATAACCTTAAAGGGGTGGTTGAGTATGATTTCACTTTTCTAACTTTAGTTAGTGTGAAATGTTGCTGTTTGAGCATAAACAACATCTGCAAAGTTACAAAGCAAAGGAAGATATTTGCTTTTAAAGAAAAGGACTACAACAAACGGCTGGTAGGGACTACACGACATTCCTCCCGGGTTAGTGACATCAGCAACCCTAAAATGTACATAAACCCCGCCCCCGGGACCACGCATGTTAAGAAGAGGAAATGTTGTTGTATAAGAGTACATTTGTGAGTCAGCTCAAACTTTAGCATCTATTTTACATTTTGTGAAAAGGGCATTTTACCACCCCTTTAAAAAAAAAATCCAAAAGACTCAACCCCGGATTTGGGTAGAAAAAATCCGGTAGATTTTTGACATTTTCTGAAGTGTAAGCAACTCCTTCCACTTTCCATTTGCTAAAAAAAAATGCATTACCAATGAATGCATTGACACTCAGGACTGACTCATTAGATTGGGAATTGCTGCTGTGCAAATTGCATTGAATACTTATATGTAGGCTTGTTTGTACCTTTAACTGCATAATTTCACTAGCGAATACGGAACAGAAATGTGCTAAGCAACTTCTTCAGTTGGAACAATTGCTTCTCGGGGAATTCTCACCTGAGTCTTTAAATGTGTGAAGCGCGACAACCTTCTTTCTTGTAGTGCCTTACTGCTCAGAACATGCACACAAACCTGAACATGCTGCATTTTTAACGTGTGGTACTTTAACCCATTTCATTAAAGGCCTCTACGCCGTGCATATGTAATGCTAATAGATGCCCTGCCTTTAAAAACACAGCTACAAGGAAGTCCTCTCCTCTCGACTAATGAGGGCACCACTTAAAGAGGGGGATACAGAATGTTTGCAGGGGGACATTTTCAAAACGAGCTGCAGAAAGGCTGTTTGAGTTCTTAAAAGAGCCAAAGTGGGGCATTCGCAGCCAGGCCAGGCAGTGTGTGTGTGTGTGTGTGTGTGTGTGCGTGTGTGTGTGTGTGTGTGTGTGTGTGCCCGCCCTAGTAAACCCTACATTATGGGGACAAAATGTCCCAACAAAGATGGCAATATCCACGATCCTTGTCCTTGTGGAGACATTTTTGGTGTCATTGGTGAGGAAAATAGCTTATAAATCATACTAAGCTTTTTGAAAATGTAAAAAAGCTGAAAGTTCTCAGTAATGGGTAGGTTTAGGGTTAGTGTAAGGGGATAGAATTTACAGTTTGTACATAAATCATCTCTATGGAAAGTCCCCATAAAACACTACTGTACTTTTTATATTACGTTGGTTTTTGAACGTATCACGCAGTTCTGAGTAGAAATATCCGGTGAGTGGCGCTAAAAGGTTAATGCTCCATCGCGTTTTAAAATAATGTACACCTAAACCCTATTGTTAACCAAAGCAAATGTGCATCGCAAGTACAATTCTGCACGAGCTGAGCTACCGAGCAAACTATGTCAGGAAAGCCAAACATTTGAAGCTGGTTATGTGATGCAAACTCCAAAGTGTATTCCTTTACAAATAATGTACAATGGTAAAAAAGTGTTTTGAGGTCATAATATAATACTTTGCAAGGAGCCAAGTGAAAATAAGTCTTTATTAATCCATAATCTGCCCCTGTAATCGTAACTTTGTATGAAAAGGATTAAAACCTTGCCGTTTTTCTGCCTCTAGTGTTCATTTCTCTTCGAATCCGCACTCATGACGGTACGCATTTTTCGTTTTACAGAAATGTTGCCACAGGTAGGCTGTTTTTTCCAGTAAGCCTGCTGGTTAGTCTGAGGCGGAGAGTTATCAGCAGCCCATTAACCACAGAAGAGAGAGAGCGGAGGAAAGCTACTGGTTTGTCTGAGGTAGAGGACAGAAACAGCCCATTAGTAGGCTTTGGAAGATGGAGGCTGTTCTGATCACTTCTCCTCAAGGTTATTTTGCTCTTTGTGGACAGAGATGAGAGAGAGTGAGGGAGGGAGGGAGGACGTTTTGCTGTGCCGCACTGGACAGTCACTCAAGCTGCATCAGAGAGTCTGAGAGTGCAGAGGCTCAGGGAAACTCGGTGCTATAGCTGCAGTGTTTCGGGCTGAAAACACACTTGGCGTTCAGCCTGTATATGTGATGTGTTATCAAAGGAATTCTTGAAAGGATAGATCAGCCAAAATGACAATTCTCTCATCACGTACTCACACTCATATCATTCCAAACTCCTATGAGTTTCTTCTGTAGAACACAAAAGGAAAATTCTAAAAATAAACGAATCCCAAACCTATCACAAAAGTAGTCCATGTGACTTGTGCGCTATATTCAAAGTCGTCTGAAGCCATACTGTGATTGAAAATCTTGACATATGTGCCATTATGGGCAAATGTTTTCTTTTATGAATCAGTTGATCTAATTCACATTTGTCTCACTGAAAGACTTTACTGCTACATTATGGCTGAATTTTCAGCATCATTACTCATCTTCAGTCACATCCTTCAGACATCATTCTAATGCTGAATGGCTGCTTAAGAAATGGTTCTTATTATTATCATCAATGTTGAAAACATTTGAAAACAGTCTTTTGTAATATTACAAGTGTCTTTACTGTCACCTTTGATCAATTTAATGAGTCCTTGCTGAATAAAAGAAGCCGTACTGACGCTAAACAACATTGGTTACTACGGAATATTAATCAAACAGCAATACTGCTCTTGGCTGGATAACTTTAATAAATCATCTAGAACAGGGGTGTCCAAAAACCCGGTCCTGGAGAGCCACTGTCCTGCTGAGTTTAGCTCCAACTTGCCTCAACACACCTGCCTGGAACACCCCTTATCTAGAAGCAAACATTAATACAAAGCCTGGAAAAAGAAGCGTCAAATTAATTTGAAATTACAGACCTATACATCTCTGACAGCACTGAATCAGTATTCATTTATCTCATCTAATAACCCGACCTCTGAATGCGGCACGGAATTAATAGACCGCAGATACATGCTCTAACATGCACCGCAAATGAAAGTTTTCTGTATTAAATATTATGAAAATAATTGTTTGATACATTCATAATATTAGGGCACAATATGCAGTTTTAACATGGAGAACTTTTCTGCATTTATTTTTCACTATTTATTTTTGCGTTATGTAAAACCAATGCCTTTTTTAAGGTATGATGCCATATTGTAAATATTATCAGCAGGGTTGCCAACTTTTGAGTTTTGCCTGGAGTGAGTGTTATTTATTGGGGGAGGGGTGATTCGATTCATAAGATTGCGATTCAATACTGATTTTGATTCAATATCAATTTCTTTGGCTAAATATCAGGTACAGTATGACCTACTGTACATGTTAATTTTTCTCAATGAAACAAATCTCTCTCAACTAATGCTGTAAACATACCGGGAAACATGTCAGCTGTTATTATAAAAGGTTAAAATTAACAACTCTTTCCAATTAATATAATGCGTTTTTTATTATAAGGTTATAGTATTTTTTAATGATATAAGAGTAAAAATATAATAAATATGTAATATAGTGCATATATTTAAAAAAATGCTCCTCTAGAGTTAATTTGTTCTTGCTTATTAACATACATGTTCACAAGCTGTTTTATTCACGTCTTTTCGCTGTTGAAACACTCATTGAACGATTACATGAAACATGATACATTTCAGTAAGCTGTACTTTACCTTTCAACATACCATCTGATGTTAATTCATGTTTATTTGGTGCTATAACTAGTAATAAAGAGGAACATAGATTACAGCGATCTGTCATGCCACATTAAAGAGCACCAAAATGGTATTTATAGTTTCAAATTTGAAATTAATTTGACAGAATTTGAAAGCTGAGACAGTTTTATTTCTAAAGTGGATGTGTGTGTGAGAGAGGGTGTGAGAACAGTGTCAGTTGCGCGATGAATGAGTAAAAGTTTGTTAGCCCTGTATCAGGGGTATCGATATATTCAAAATAGCAAACTCTAAAGTTCCTTATTGTCTTAGCAAATTTTATTTCATTATTAAACTATATAAAAATGTGTATTATGAGGAGACACCTCAATAATCCATTATATACTGTAGCAGCTGCACAGAACGTGTTGCCAGCTTGGGTGGGAAAATATCGATCAGTCCTGTGATCGGAAGAAAGCAGAAAGGAGATTTGCTTGTGCCAGAAAGGCACAAGCACAGGTTTTTTCAAGCTTGTTTTCACATTTAATACTAAACCCAGACATTATTCTCATCAACATGCCAGTCATGAGTCTGTTGATTAGCTAATCTATCGCTGATTCGTTTACTAGGTTTCCATGATGCAACAACGGAGAGATTTATGAGGGAGGTTTAGAATGGACCACTGATGTGTGCGCGGGTCAATATTTTTGTACTGTAAATTGTGCCACTTTGGGCTTTCTAGCCCATGCAGTATTGTCTCTCTGAATGAGATATGGCAGTCGGAGAGTTGTCACAGCACTGTCCAAAGGTGGAGGGCTTCTAAGTGGCCAGTCCTTCCAGCTGGGTCCAGCTTTTCTTCTCTTTCAACTGCTTCCCAATGGCAGATGGACCCAAAGCAGAAAAAACCCCGAGCCCTGTGCACAAAGAAAGAAGGCCTTTGATATAACTCCAGTGTGCGCTGCAGGGACTCGGGGTGCAAAGCCCTGTGTTTCACACTGCCTATATCCTTATCCGTATCCTTCGGTGACATTTTTTTTTTCATTCTTAGTTCCAGTTCAAAAATTATACCCAACTGGTGGGGAGACAGTGTGTAAGACTGTCTATTGAAAGCCTCACAATGTGCACAGAAGAAGGGACCCCGATGCACCATGTGCACATGAAAAAAAAGAGTTACATGCACACACACACCTTGGAACTGTGGGCCAAGATCTGTCTGCTCTGAGTGAGGGTGATAATTGAAAGGCCATCAGCCCTGCGCCGAGAAAGAAAGAGAGGGAAAAGGACGAGTACAGGGAATCTCAGGGAGATAGACTGCTATGAAAGAGAGGAGCCCTGATATTGGGTTCCCATCAGGCCCTGGGGCAGCCGGTTGTCACGACCACCAGACTCGGAGGCCATCGGGGCAGCTCCATCAGAGAGACAGCTCTGAAATCACACACGACAGAGGTGAATGAAGCTGTTTTCCCTCTTAATTTCATTTAATTTGCCATAACAGTTCCCCTCATCTCACATTATATTACAAGGGTGAGTGAGGGCGAGGGAGGGAGAATGAGACGAGAGGACAGCCCATAATGCACCAGCACCACCAAGTGGCTCCAGAAATATATTCGGGGGTGGGGGGATTCCTGATTCCTGCTTTAAAAGAGTGTTAATACATCTTTGAGGACTTGTTTATTGTTTTAACACTGAAAAACAGTCAAGTAAAAAGCAATTATAATTATAAATTAATGAATATTAAACACTCACTACTGGTGTAAAAGTATATATGTATTGTATGGATTTATCTCTGTCAATAAATAATATAATTTACTTATTATTAAAATGATGTAATATGCAAAATGTTTTTATTTGTATATAATATATATATATTTGTATTATTATTTTTTGATAAATAGGTCCAAAAAAATATATAGCTATATATAAGTGTAACTAAGATTTTGTTCACAGTTCCTTAAGTTAAACAAGCATTTTTATTAAAACCTTTATTTAAATTAAAAATAGCAAGAATAAGAGTTTTTTGGTTCCAAACTTTTATCATTTATCAAAGTGTTCAGATTGATTTGATAATATCTTACCACAATTAAATGTTTTAAATCACCTGACATCATAATATGGGGTTATTATTGTTGCAATATTCCAAATAAATAGATTAATATTCACAAATAAATGTAAAGAGATTTTTGCACATTCGCTTTGCCCAGTGTAGATTGCCTCGCACAGGGTAGACACGATGCATGACACTATAGAAGTTTTTTTCCCCTAGCCAGATTATCATGTAGCATCACATGTTCTATAGCTGACATTAACACATCCCTCCTGCTGTGCGACTTGAAGTAATATGCAGCTTTCCAACTGTTTCTGGAGTTAAAAATAGATAAATGCATAATACTAATGAGAAATTGAACATAAAATATCAAGCACTTTCATTAACCACAGTAATCTGACATAATAGTTTAGCCTTTATGGCAAAATTCAAATGGAAGCAGCATGTGTGAGATATGACATCACACTCAAACTCAACAAACTTCACACATTTAAAGAAAACATTTGTAAATATTTTATTTATTTGCAAATCTCATTTTATTTATTTGTGAATTTTATAATTTTTTGTGAAACTCTTTACATTTATTTGTGGATCTTAATCTATTCATTTGTGCATTCGATACATTTTTGTGAATCTCTTTACATTTATTTGTGAATATTAATCTATTTATTTGGAATATTGCAACAATAATAACCCCATAACAAAATATTTATTTTTATAGTGAAATAAATGCAAAAATAAATAAAGTATTGGACAATCGTTAAAAGGATAGTTCACCCAAAATGAAAATTCTGTCATACTCACCCTTATGTCGTTTCAAACCCGTAAGACTTTCGCCAAAGTGAAATTGTGTTGCATAGCCGTCGATGGAGGGACAGAAAGCTTTAAGATTTCATCAAAAAGATCTTCATTTGTGTTCTGAAGATGAATGAAAGTCTTACAGGTTTGGAACGACACGCGGGTGAGTAAATGATGACAGAATTTACATTTTTGGGTGAACTATAACCCTTTAAATGTCTCTGTCAGAGAGCAGGAGTTTGGTGCGTCTCTCGTTGCCTGTTTTTTGATTCCGACCTCTTTCCACGTTCACTCTCTGATCCTGATCAGAAATTTGCTTTGCTCGAATGCAACTGAACTTCATGTTGCCCTTTCCCCGCTGACGTGACCTTTTGTCTCACACCTCCTATTGTTACTTGATTGCCAAAATGTGCAAAAAAGAGAGATTCAGATTCCCTTTCATTTTACTTCCGGCTGTGAAGCAAATCACTCGACTCGGTGGGTTATTTCGATGATAAGAGTTTGAGAATGTAGGGGTCTCTATGTGTGTGCTTAGAGGGATGGTTCATCTTAGTTTGTTCTCGGAACAAAACTGAAAACTCTGACACTTTCACTGCTGTAGTCTCTGATTAAGTGCAGATAGTGGACTGCTCCCATTGAGCTGGTGGATCTTTTATGTTCTCAGAGTGCTAATCTTCAGTACCGGACACGGGAGATCTTTTATAACATGGTTTGCACACATTCAGCTATGGATTACATAACCCATTACATCCATCTGGAAGATGTAAGAGGACAAAGTGTGTTCATAGGCGAGTTCTCTCCAAACATCCATATTGCTTCCATTTCGTCTTCCAGGTTATACGCTGTAAAATGGTTCTTAGATCGAGTAATCATGCTGAACTGTTTCAGGTGATTATTGTAGTTACCGTGGTTTACTTATCTTTCTAATGTTCCAGCTTTTAAAAGTTCAGGAACACAAGTAATGCCAAACCAAAGATTTTCAGAAGACGAAACCAACAAAGGAGGTTTTTTGTTTTGTTTTCTATACATAAAGTTTCCTAGTGCATGCTGGGAAGAGGGAACCAAAATATGAATGTGGTTGCATTGTTTGGCCTTTTGACACCTTTATTTACATTTTTGTTGTCGATTTATGCAGTTTACTTAACCTAAACATGTATAATTTAAAACTAGTATGTATAATATATAGCGGTAACACTTTACAACAAGGTTCCATTTTTTGCATTATTTAACATGAACAATGAAAGTATATTTATTAATCCTATTAATGTTAATTCCAGCATTATTAAAAACAAAAGTTTTATGTTAACATTATTTAATTGACCTGGGCCGGGTTTCCCGATAACGATGTATCTTAGCTCTTAAGAGCGCTCTCTACGTGCAAGGTTACGAACACTCGCAGCAATTCCACGCACGTTTCCCAAAAATTCACTTAACATGAACGCGCGAGAACGCGTTCTACGTGCTACTTAAGAGTCGCTGTCCATTTGCGAAGTGCTGAAATATTACCTTGTATGGATTCGTTTAACCTAATAACCGTTATTTGTTGTGGATTAGCAATCAAGACAAGTCTATATAAAGCACCCACAGACGGAGGTACTGACAAAATGGCTGAAAAAAATAAAAAGATACCTTTCAAAAAGATTACATTAAAGAGTGGCCCTTACTTAACAGTGAGGAAGATGAAGAGGTGGAGGAGGTGGAAGAGGAGGACGACGACTAAGATGGCATGGGACCACATGATGGCCAACCAAGAAATCGCCAATGGCTGGTTTTCGTGCACGTTATTGACAGATTTTTTTGAATTCATCCCTATATTGCCCAGTCTTTGAAGCATATTTTCCACATTACTTCTTTTTTGTTAATTCATTTAATTTAGGTGTGTATTTCTTTTTCTTCCCTTTTTAATTATTTCATTTATAAATTCATGTAAACAAAAAACGAGTAAAATAAAGTGTACAATAAAGTACAATCAAAACATTATTATATTACTTACGTTGCAGTGTGTTAAATCTAGATAAAAGTGTAATCTGCCGGTTGTCCTGCAGGTGACCTCATAAATCTGTCTTCTTACGATGCACTTGAGGATGTACGATTACTCCAGAGCACTCGTAGTTCTACGAAGATTTTCAAGTTCTACTTAAGCTACGATGCTTTTGGGAAACAGACCATAATATTAAGATCAGTCGTACGATCGTTTTTACGATCAACTTAGGCTTACGATGCTTTTGGGAAACGCAGCCCTGAGCTAACATGAACTAACAGTTGTATTTGCATTAATTAACGTCAACCATTCTAATTACTAAACTTTGCAACTACATGTCAACTTATTCTACTAACCTGAACCAACACCTAACCTAACCGTACTAAAAGTGTACTAATACTCTACGGCGAGTTAGTTGACATGTAGTTTCAAAGTCACGTATAGTTAGTAGAATGTCTAAAGTTGACCATCTAAAAGTCTAACCTTAGTTTATGCATTAACTAGCTTTAACATTTTAAGTTCAGTAAAGACATACGCAGTTCTTAATATAATTGTGTCGATGAATTCAGGTAAAATAAAAGCCTCCACATTTTTACAGTTAAAATTTGTCATGGCCGGTATCTGGATGGACTGTCCTAATTCGAGAAAATTTGAACAGTTCCCATGATTCCCCACATGTAAGTGAATCGAGAGCTCCAGTAACCTGGAAGAGGCAGGTGAATTGTCAACTCATCCGGGTGGAGATGAAACTACTTTAGAAACTCAGGTTCCTTAAAGCACAAGGCCTGCTAAAAAGTGGGGCAAGAGCTTTTCTTCAGCACAAAGCACTTTCCCCGACCCCCTTCTCCACTGGCTGTCCATTTCCCCTCAGGGGCTGTCAGTGCATACAGGCTTGATCCTGTGGCACAACTCAATTACATTACCTTAAGTAAACAGCCCAGTCAAACGCCCCGCCCTCCTCTGTTAACTCACGGCCTCTCGGGCGCCCTGTCGGCGCTGATGTGCGCAGGGGTGAATTAACATTTGCTCGCACCATCTGCAAATGGCAGGCCGTGTCTGCAATGGGAAATGAAAATGCGGCAAGCGGCGGACTCCGTGAGATGAAATATTTGAGCAACTTCGATTAGCAATTCCATTCAGGTCAAGGTAACATTTGCTCCTGGGAGAACGCGTGAGATTGAAAGCATTCTTTCTTTGCCCGAGTTCCACATCTTGCAACCATGTGACTGGATTGCGCCGCCGTCAGGTCGATGGACACTGTTGCATTTCTATCATTTGGTTATTGTGTGCTTGAATGAAATCTAAAAATAATTGTAAAATTGTATTTTGCAGTCCTGTACTTATTCTAGTAATTACAATAACTGGGTAATAACCCTTGGACCTACCCCTACATCTAATCTTAACCCATGAAATGACCTTATATTACCCTTTCTTGGGTAAGAAACAATACTCATGCTGTAAAATAAAGTGCAACCAGAATAAACAAAAAAAAATAGTTTCAAAGGCATTTTGTTTTTTGTTTCTCAGCAGAATGTCCAAACTTCTGGTTTCAATAGAACTAAATGATTGATGATTTATAATCCCAAGAAGGGTTAAAAAAAAGCACCATAAATGCATCATATAAACTGTCAATAGACCATTTGGGAGGACACATCACAGTTATGTCTGTTACGGGGTTGCGTGGTGATGAAGAAGAAGATGACGAGAAAGCGACCCAACACAACGATGACATTAACGTGATCAGAACGTATGCATCAACGTAACCATTAACGAGACCCGACCATGAACACAAACTGTTTACTCTGCTAATAAAACGTGAATTTGATGTAGCCTAAATAATAAATCTACATAATATTCACAAATTAATTTCTTAGAAGGTATAATGTATTAGCCCCACAGTTACAGCATGAAATAATATTTAAACCTATAACATTTTTGTGTCACAATTCTGACTTTATTTTGCTTAGTTAAAGCAAACCTTTACCCAACCTAAAAAGCCTCAGCATCCATCTAAAAAGCTCAATGTCAAGAGGCATATTAAAACGCGGAAAAGCTCGGTTGCCTTCCATTGCGCTCATTCCTGTTGCGTGTTCTCAACTTGAATTTGGACTGCACCCATTTCAACCAATGTCAATATTACATACTGCACCTTTAACTAAGAATAATAAATGCTGTAGAAGTGTAGTTCTATATGTTATGACATTTGTTTGTTTTCCTACGGGTACTTAGAAAGTGTTACAAATTCGTTTCCTAAAAGTAGACTAGTGTCACTGTGGAATTTAATTTAAGCACCTAATTGCACAATAATAGATTGAATTCATTGTATTAGAAGTTACGAATAAATAACCTTAAAATGACCACAATGGGACGAACATATTAAAAATATAAATTAAGCATGGTAAATGCAAGCCTGGTCCCTCATGTCAAATAGAAGCCTGAAGCATCATACGTTTCTCCACTTTATACGGAGCCAAGAGGTCATTAATGGCAGAATAAAGTAGCCACTCTGGATTCTTCCGTTTGATTGCTTAAGTGCATGCGGCGATGGGAAATACCCTCTTGCTCTTCAGCTTCATGATTTCTTCTCTGACCTGAACTTTCATGCTCATAGTCTGCCCTCATCTGTGGGAAAAAAAGATATTCTCAATGTTTAAAGGTTATCCTCACCAAAAAAAAACAAAAAAACATTATCAAGTAGAGATGGGAGATGTGGCTAAAAAACGGTTCACAATATCTTTCAGCCTTTTGGAGATTCAACATTTCAATATGTATGTACTGTATTTGCACTGAAATGGCTCTGGGATTATTATATTTTTGTTCAATCAGAGAAACCAAACCATTACAAGAACTTAAACAATACAAATCTAGTCAAAAATAATCAAGGCATGCTGTCCACACTGCATGTATGAAAACAAGGAAGACTACTTATTCTATATTATATGCACCAATATAACAATACGTGGTAATAAACAACACAATTCCAAATGATTTGAAACATCATTCATGTCCATAGGGCTTTATTTGAAGGTCGAGTTATGTGTCAGGTTTAGGGGTTTAATCAAATCCTTATAAATGAGCATTAACAAGACTTATCGTCCATCAACAAAGGATAGTTACTGGTGCTGTTTAAACAATGCTTGTACCGAAGCTAAACTAAACAAAACAAAGCTAAACAAAACTCCGCTCAACAACGGCTGCTGTGTGTCATCTCTAGTTTCACAAATGCAGTACAGTCACCACTATACAGTATCTGCATTTCAGCAATCCAGAGTCCTGGGTCTCTCGAGGGAGTCTGTCGCTTTCCCCTAAGAATACTCTGTTGGTAAAAGCCAGGTTGCTGCATTTTGTTCCTGCCATCCATTAGAGGAATGTTCTCTCAAGAGAAAAACAACCCAGTATTTATGGGGAGGGGTGATATGAAGTGGTAATAAGTAACTTTTATTGATTAGAGATACCTATAAAAATAGTATCAAGCACGGCCCCGTAAAGCACATTCACTGAGAGAGAGAGTTTAGTTTATTGACATTAATGTAAACCGCATCAATATCAGAACTTTTTTAAATGCTAACGAAAGACACTGAACTTGATTTTTGAATTGTTTTTTTGTTTGTTTGTTTTCAGTTTCATTACAGTTTCTTCATGATACCAGCCTATGGTAGCTATCGATACTAAAGCAAAACTTTAGGCAAAAGCAAAAAAAAAAAAACAGTCTGGGGCGACTGAAGAAGAAATGTTTTTTTATTTTTTTATTATGAAAATATGGGGTTTCTTCGACTGCTAGCACTTTTGGTAACACTTTATTTTAAGGTGACGTACACGTTACTACATATACTTACTATAGTAATAACAGTAAATTATGCATAATTACAAGTAAGAAACCCAAAACCAAACCCTAACTGTAACTTTATAGTAAGTACATGTAGTTTATTAATATTACTCAGTACTTATTTGAGAATGTAACTTTGTCATCTCAAAATAAAGTGTAATCACACTTGTATATGCAAGGGGTTTATTTTTATTATAAAGGTCATATTAGCATGACTTATAGATTTTAATGTTTGTCCCAGACTGATGAAATCTTGGTTGCACTTTATTTATTTTTATATTCCAGTACGTGCATTTGTGTACTTACCATGTACTTACCTAAGAAAGTACAGAGTAATAAAAATGTAACTGCATGGGTTAAGGTTAGATTTATGTGTAGGTTCAGGGTTATTACCTAGTTATTACACAGTTATTGTAATCACTATAATAAGTACATAGTATGTTATGTGAAACTGGACTATAAAACGAAGTGCACCGTAATCTTAAAAACATAAAGCTTTAAAAATCGGTGAAAATATAAACAATTAATGAAATATAGTATTCCTGTAGCTCAAACAGTAGAGCATGCTGGCGCTAGCAATGCCAAGGTCATGGTTTTGATTGCCAGGAAATGCATGAATTGTGACTGTAAATTAAGTACATAACTGGAATGCAATGCAAGCTTTGCTTTGGATAAAAGCATCTGCAAAATGTATTCATGTAAAATATTCATAAACCATTTTAATATTTATTTTAAAAGAGTTGAACCAACTAAGTAGTTTTGTGTCAGTGAAGAGATGAAATATGTGAAGAAAACAAATAAAACCAATTGGATGACAAACTTAGCAGAATAAATGTTCATATACATATAAAGACAATAGACAGGTTGATTTCTCCAACAGTGTCCTCACATTCAATATATCTCAATCTGCTTCAAAACATGGGAAAAGCAAATACTGAACTCAATACAAATCTGCATGATATAATTCTATATACAGCTTTAAAAATCATACAACTTTCACCATAATATACTTTTTATATGTAACAGAGATGTTTTTAACATCATCTGAAATCCTGCCTCACAAGTGCAACTGATTTTTTTTAATACATTTGATTATAGATAAATTACAGAATGATAGTCACTCTAAATGTGTTAAAAAAATGTATTAAAAATGTTCACATGTGTTGCCTTGCATTTTATGCTTTTCATCACACAGCTTGAAATGCTGATCTGTGCTGAATAGCCAACCCGATCTCACGGCCGATCTTTTACGAGGGTGGCTAATTCGTACCAATTTATATGACCTCACTCATACGAATTTGTACGATTTTTGCTAAATCGTGCAAATTTTACGAGTTGCCAAATTCGTATGAATTCATACTAATGACCTACCCCTGACCCCGCCCCTAAACCTACACTGTAAAAAATTTCCTGTAGAAATTACAGGAATTTACTGGCAAAAAAGTTGCCAATAAAGTCCCTGTAAAAATGTTGGTAATTGCTGTAAAATTGATTACAGTATAATACTGTAAATCAATTTACAGGTAATTGTTGTATATAAAATACAGTAATTAGTCGTTTTTTTACAGCAACATTGAATTAAACTTGTATCTTATTTTACAGCAATATTTTGTAATTTCACTAAAGTACAGTATTTACCTGGCAATAAAGTTGCCAATAAAATCCTGTAATTATATTTTACAGCAATTTTTTGTAATTTCACTAAAGTACAATATTTACCTGGCAAAAAAATTGCCAATAAAATCCTGTAAATACCCCCAAAATTCAAGAAGATGCTGTAATAGTTTAACATTTAAAAAGCTGAAAAGAATCATTTTTAACAGTAAACTATACTCTATTATTTACCATTATATTGATGTAAATGCATTAAAATACACATAAAAAAAAAAACAGAAAGTCAAAGCTGTTGTAGAAAAATATTTATTAAAATAATAAGCAAATACTGCAAGACAGGTAACAACAATTTTACTTTTCAAGTACAGAAAATATTTTCAAAATCAGTCACAAAATAACTACAAATAACTTTGTAAGACTTAAAAGCAAGATTCTGGGTTCAATAAAAGTTAAAGGGAAAGTTCATCCAAAAATTCAAATTCTGTCATCATTCTGTTTACTCACCCTCAATGTGTTCCAAACCTGTATTAGTTTCTTTCTTCTGTTGAACACAAAAGATGATATTTTAAAGAATTTTGGTAACCAGACAATTGAAAGTAAATGGCTACAATCAACTGTTTGGTTACCAACGTTCTTCAAAATATCTTCTTTTGTGTTCAGCTGAAGAAAGAATCTCATACAGGTTTAGAACAACATGGGGGTAAGTAAATGATGACGGAATTTAAATTTTTTGGGTGAACTATCCCTTTAAAGGATTAGTTCACTTTAAAAAAAAACTTTTGCTGATAATTTACTCACCCCGATGTCATCCAAGATGTCCATGTCTTTCTTTCTTCAGTCGAAAAGAAATTAAGGTTTTTGATGAAAACATTTCTCCATATAATGGACGTCAATGGGCCCCCAAACGGTTCAAGGTCCAAATGACAGTGTCAGCGCCGCTTCAAAGGGCTTTAAAACGACACCAGGACTATGAATAAGGCTCTTATCTAGCGAAACGTTCGGTCCATTTAAAAAATAAATAAAAAAGTTTAAGTTTTATAAGCACAAACGCTTACCTTGCTCGGTTCTGTGATGCGCGTTCGTGACGTCACGTAATACGCAATTACGATGAAAAGGGCACGCTTGACGAATCAGTGTTTACAGATGTGCGGAAGGAGGACCATACACACATATTCAAATGTCTTTGTGTCAGTTTATCGTTTAAAATGCCCATTTCGTGTGCGTATCCTGGTGTTGGAATATTAAAAAGCCTAAAAGAAAATTTTCGTCAGGACAGAAATGTTTTACTTTTCATAGAAGCGAGACCTTTTCAACGTAACTGCGTATTACGTGACGTTACGAACGCGCATCCCAGAACAGAGCAAGGCGAGCGTTTGTGCTTATAAAACTTAGACTTTTTTATTTATTTTTGAAATGGCCGAGAGTTTCGCTAGATAAGACCCGTATTCATCGTCTGGTGTCGTTTAAAGCGACACTGACACTGTCATTTGGACCTTGAACCGTTTGGGGACCATTGACGTCCATTATATGGAGAAATATTTTCATAAAAAACCTTAATTTCTTTTCGACTGAAGAAAGAAAGACATGGACATCTTGGATGACATAGGGGTGAGTAAATTATCAGCAAAACTTTTTTTAAAAGTTAACTAATCCTTTAAGCTCAATCAACAGAATGGCATTATGGTTAACTCACATCTGTTAAAACAAACATTTCTGCTCTTTTTGTTTACAGTGCTGGTCAGAATTATTTGCCCCCTTGGTAAATATGATCAAAGATGGCTGTAAAAAATAAATCTGCATTGTTAATCCTTTTGATATTATATTTAAAAAATTTGCAAAAATGTAACCTTGCATTGAAGTAAAATAATTGAAAGTGGGGGGGAAATCACATTATGAAATAAATGTTTTTTTCTCGAAAACACGTTGGGAACAATTATTTGCCCCTTTTATTAAATATGTTTGCAACCTCCTTTTCCCAAGATACCAGCTCTGAGTCTTCTCCTATAATGCCTGATGAGTTTGGAGAACACCTGACAAGAGATCAGAGACCATTCCTCTGTACAGAATCTCTCCAGAACCTTCAGATTCCCAGATCCATGTTGGTGCTTCTTCTCTTCAGTTCAGCCCACTCATTTTCTATAGGGTTCAGGCCAGGGACTGGGATGGCCATTGCAGATGCTTGGTTTTGTGCTCAGTGACCCATTTTTGTTTTGATTTTGATATTTGTTTTTGGATCATGACATCAAACATGGCCCGTTATAAGATTTCCAGCACAGTCTGTTAGGTTTTGATTTTTTATCTGTTGGTATTTGATCCAATCCATGATGCCATGTCTCTGAACAAGATGTCCAGGACCTCTGGCAGAAAATTAGGCCCACAGCATTAAAGATACAGCAGAGTATTTCATTTGTATCCTTGTGTGCACTAAACCCATCTTAAGTGTTTGCTGCCAAAAAAGCAATTTTTTTTTGTTTCAATCTGACCATAGAACGTTTGAAAAGTACCTGACACGACTGGAACGTCAAACGGGACGGGTTCTATGGTCAGATGAGACCTAACAGACTGTTGCTAGAAATCTTATAACGAGCCATGTTTGGATCTTCCAACAGGACAGTGATCCAAAAACAAATATCAAAATCAAAACAAAAATGGGTCACTGAGCACAAAACCAAGATCTGCAATGGCCATCCCAGTCCCTGGCCTGAACCCTATAGAAAATGAGTGGACTGAACTGAAAAGCACCAACATGGATCTGGGAATCTGAAGGTTCTGGAGAGATTCTGTACAGAGGAATGGTCTCTGATCTCTTGTCAGGTGTTCTCCAAACTCATCAGGCATTATAGGAGAAAACTCAGAGCTGGTATCTTGGGAAAAGGAGGTTGCAAACATATTTAATAAAAGGGGCAAATAATTGTTCCCAACGTGTTTTGGAGAAAAAACATTTATTTCATAATGTGATTTCCCCCCCCACTTTCAATTATTTTACTTCGATGAAAGGTTAAATTTTTGCAAAATTTTTAAATATAATATCAAAAGGATTAACAATGCAGATTTATTTTTTACAGCCATCTTTGATCATATTTACCAAGGGGGCAAATAATTCTGACCAGCACTGTACATTTGACAACTTACATGCTTAACCACTCAAAGTCCATTAGTCTTCTGAGAAGAGTAGACACATGAGGATTGACTGTTGTTCCTCTTCTCTGAGGTCTTTCCACTTGTTTTGACTGTCTTGGTACCAGTGGATGGGTTGATTCCAACAAAACATCTGCACAAAAATCAGTCAGAAAAAACACAAGCAGAAGCTTTAGGAGCATGACGTGCAGACTAATGAAAATATACCACTTTACAATAAGCATTCGCTGCACTACTAATCTATTTTAAAGGGTTAGTTCACCCCAAAATAACATTTCTGTCATT